>PVHY01001867.1:0-14342 GCA_004024945.1 Uropsilus gracilis | reverse complement strand
TTATTTCTGCTAATATTAGTCTTTCTCGTTCCATCCAGGTTGCTGCAAATGACATGTGTTTGTCCTCCTTGATGGATGCGTAGTATTCCATCGTGTACATGTACCATCAGGCTCGATAATTTCAAATATCCTATCTTTATGTCTGCTGATTCTTTGTAGTGCATGCTGCTGTTGAACCTGGCTAGTGCATCTTTCCATTTACTTATTGTCAGCTCTAGAATTCTTATTGGTTCCTTTTTGTAATTTGCTGTTGTTGATGTTTTATTTTGTTCATGTCATATTTTTCTGATTTCCTTTAGTTTATGCTTTCCTTATGTTCTTTGAGCATATTTAAAATACTTGTTTTAATATCTTTGTCTGGTAAATCCAATGCCTGTGTTTCTTCAGGGATAATTTGTATTAATTTTATTTCCATAAATGAACCATGTTCATTTATTTCCATAAATGAACCATGTTCTCCTATTATTTTTATTCCTTGTGTTTCAAAAATAGGATTGGGGAAACAGGATTCCTTGTGTTTTAAAAATAGGATTGTTTTAAAATAAGATTTTAAAAGAGATGCTAATGTCTTTCTTTGCAAACTGACTCTGGTGCACTGGTTAACTGGGCATGCCTGAACCTAGGGATCAGTTTGAGGTAAAATTTTAAGGCTTTTTCATGTTTTTCTTGAACATCTGTCATGATTAGGTGTATAATGCATTTTCAGTTCTATGTCTATGTCTATGCTCATACCACCCTGAATGCACCCAATCTTGTCAGTTTCCCTGTCTACATTACCACTTTTCATTTGTCTCAGTCTCCCAAAGAATCTCACCCCAGCTTCTTCTTGGGATCTTTCATAATCTATCTTAAGTCTCCATCTCTTTCCCATGGGTCTGTGGTCCCTTTGTAGCTCTTTTTGAAATCACTGCTTCTCTCTGCCTGTGATCTAAATAAGGGAAGACAGAAATAGGCAACCCCAAGACAACACAGAACATTCAGATAAGGATTGCTCTGTTCCCTTTGGTTCAGCAAAAGGAACTGGGAACTAGACTGTTGTTTCCTCCAGACTAGAGCTGCACTGGGTAGGTGAGCAAACACATCATGGGACATCCTACTGTTTAGAATGTGACATTGACTTGGTTGTTAAGAACTCTGACTGTTTTCCAGGTACCTCTGTGGTATCACAAGTGTCAGCTTTTGGTTACCTTTTGATGTCTGTGGGAGAATGTATCCTAGCCACCATTTTTCTCTATGTTTTTGAACTTTATTTCACAAGACAGTTAAGCTACTTGCAGACAGTTTGCTCCTTTCAGGTTTTCTTTATACCTTTTACTAGGGAAATTCCATCAACATTCACATCTTCTGGATTAATTTGTACTCACCACCAGCGCAAGCCTTTCTTGGTACCTGACCAAATGTTCCATTTATTATGAGGTTTTCTGCTTTGACTGTTGGAATAGACACTCTGTGTGTGATATCTGATTATTCCCTTATCTTTTCAGATTTTTTAAAAATATCACCGCAGGTACTTTTTTACATGCATGTATCAACCCATCCTCTGATGAATACTCATAAATGCTTCAGCTAAGGTATCCAGACCTCTCTTTTCAGATACAGCCCTGCAATTTCTAACTGCCTGGAGTTTTTCTGACTCCCAGCTGCATCTTCTTAAGTCATAGACTGCTGAGTCCCACTTAGGTCCTTCCTGCCTACACAGTGACCTGGAAACTTTGCCCAGACAATAAGATGACACCAGTATTTGGGGTGACCTCATTGGTATCCCATGACTCAGTGATTGCTGAGGAATCTGTTACTTAATGTCTACTATCCCAAGTGGTAAAATAATTAGTCTTTTGACCCATGAACAAGCTATCTCTCCTTTAACTTCATCCATGATTTGTAGATACAGTGCAGTAGTCTTGCACATTTTTTGATAACTTTATCTCTAAGTATTATTTTGTTAGTATTGATTTAAAGATATTAATTTCCAATTATCTATCAGTAATAAACAAGTGCAGTTGAATTTCTATATCAACTTTATATGGTATAGCCTTGGTAAATTCATTTATAGTTCTAGCAGAATTTTCGCAGATTCCATAGGACCTTATAATGCCTGCTCCCCTAAATGATTTGGATACTAAAGGCAACCCCAATAAAAATCAAGCAAGTATTTTTTTTTGAAACATTGCATACTCATTCTAGAACATATATGGTACAGGACCCAGAATCTCAAAAAAATTTTGTAAAAATAAAACTTGAAGATTAATGCTAAGTGACTTCAAGATTTACCATAAAACTACAGCAATCAAGGCAGTGTGATATTGGCATAAAGACAGACAAATAGATCAATGGAACAGAATACGGAATCTAGACATAGACCCACTCACATGGGACAGCTGATTTTCAACAAAGGCGTAGAACCTTTTCAATAAACGGTGTTGGATAATTGGTTATCAATCTCCAGAAATAAATTTCTATGCCTACATTATATCATGCATCAAAACTTACTTAAAATGATTCGTGACTTGTAGATTGAATATAATGCCCAAACCTATAAAATTTAGAAGAAAATTCATGATATTGTCTTAGATAAAGACTTCCCAGATGTAACCCCAAAATATGGTCCATGCACAGCAAAATGGATAAATTGTGCTTCATCAAAATTTCAAAAATCTCTTTTTTGAAGTAGGGGCTGAGGGCCCCGGGCCCCTCCCTGTCCAGCAGCTCGGGCACCCAGGTTTCCCTGTGCCTGCCTAAGCAGCTGGGCAGTGCGGGGGGAGGGGGGAAGCAAGCAGTGGGTGGCAATGGCTTACCCCTTCTGGTTTTCTGGTTCACCCCCACTCCAGTCAGTGCTACGGACCGGCCGGGCGAAGGCGCAGGCCGGAGGACCAGGGCTCAGCTGGGCAGGAAAGACACAGGGCCGGCGAAAATGGCGAACAGACGCACACACTCAAGGGGTGGTGAATTTGCTGCGATTTATTTGAGATTTTTATGGATATATATAGTGTTTTTGGCAATCAGCATTCTATGAGTTTATGCAATTAACATATTAACAGATTATAGCTTTTTCCTAGGTGTATCTAACATAACTTTTCCTAAAGCAATTCTTTACTTTGCGCTGAGACTTAACACATCAACTTAAGTATTTTAACTAACAATATAACTTCTTAAAAAGTATTTAGAAGCAACCTTTTACTTTGCCGCTGAGACTTAACACATCAACTTAAGTATTTGTATCTTAACAATATAGGCTTTCCAAAATAGCCTACAGCAATCTATTGCTTTGTTACAGCCCACATCAGGACTAAGAAAAGTACTGATGATCAGCTGCAGACACAGAACAGATGCGGGAAATGAATAAAGGCCATGGATACACATTTCCTGGGCAGAACCGAAATATGTATCAGACAACCACCAGACACTGACCTGTCACATCAATTTTAGTGCTGCCATAGCACAGAATTACACCTACATCATCCCCAGGAGACTGGAAGCCAAAATTCTAGTCAGAGAAAGCAGCGCAACATCCCCACCCTGCCTTTTCCACAGGGGTAGAAGACCACAAAACAAGGCAGCAGTCCCACAGCAGAGCTGCCAATCAAGAAATGGCAATGAGCAGGACCAACCAGCTGCTATGGCTGTTCCCCTGGAGGATCTTCTTTATGGACAGTGGCTGTGAGCCAGGCTCCCTAAGTCAGAGATTAGAACCACAAGTAATGAAGCAGGGAAATGCAATAGAACACAGACAAGGTAAGACAAACAGGAAGGAGCAGCAAGCACTGGTAGACTGCAACTGAGCTTGGACTGGCTACCCAAGGCAAAGACTGGAAATCTAAGCAGCATGGACAACCATGTCCCAGGGACACAGATACCCAGGAAAATGACATAGAACCAAATAATAATAATAATAATAAGAGACCAAAGGACTAAACACACACCAACACACAACAACAGAGGAGTCGGGGTGACCAGAGGAGTAGCCAGGAGCAAGGGGAGGACACACACAAGAGGATAAATAACTGTACAGATACGAACAGTGTACAAAATAAAAAATAAATTAAAAAAAATTTTAAATCTGCCCTCTAAAAGATAGTGTTGAGAATGAATCATAACCAATAAAATAAAAATAATATAAAATAAAGAGAATCACATGGTGGGAGAAAATATTTTGTCTATCATATAGCTGAAAAATATATATGCGTACAGAACTTGGTAAGAAAGCAAACATCCCAGTTTTAAAGAGGAGAGGGTGTGAACCCTCACTTCGCCAGAGAATTGTTGAGCCACGGGAATGTTGTGACCTTTGCTGAGACTGCAGCAGGTACACAAAAAGCCCTGGGGCTTACCAGAGCTTCCCTAAGCCCCAGTCTGCACTCCTATTGCTGCATAAGAAGTTAGCCCAAACATACCCAATTACAAAGCACATACTTATTTTCTCGTGGTATCTATGGGCCAAGAAATGGTGATGGGTCATGGGTGATGTGGTGGTGGGAGAAATATGGGGACCACAACAATGTAAAAAAAAAAAAAAAAAAAAACTATAAAACCCAAAAACATTAAAAAAAAATTTTTAAAGAATTCATGCATAATTTACTGGATCCTCTGTCTCATGGTCTCTTACAAGACCCAAATGTCAGCCTAGGGCAGTCTCATCTGAAGCTTCAGTGGTTCTAAGCTCTTAGCTCACTCAGTGGTTGCTGGCAAAATTGAGTTGCTCAGGATATTTTAGACTGAGAACTTGAGATCCCTTGCTGGCTGCTAGCCTCAGGCCACCCTATGCCTTGCCACAAGGGCCTTTCCAACATGACAACTTGCTTCATAGAGGTGTGCCCACCAATGAGGCAGTAGAGTTGACTAACAAGTTGGAAATAATCTTTTGTAACCTAATCATGGAAGGTGATACCTATAAATGTTGCCATTTTCTAGAAGCAAGGTACAAGAGTGGACTGTCTAATGCCAAGAATATCAAGAGACAGGGCTCAAGGGGGAACTGTCTGAGAGGCTACCAACCACACTCTCAGAAAATCCAGTTTGATGCATCAGCTTATTTTTAATAACCCAAAGTCCAAGGAGGTATTGCCCTCTAATCACTTTCAGGGTAGTATTTATAAGTGATCCTTCAGGCTAATGATAATTCCATGTGAAAACAGGTTTCCTTGCCCATTTGTATCAAGTTCCCTGTCTGGTTTCATGCTCTCTGAGCCCCATGTAGGGGTCTCTGTAAATCTATGTGGCTGCCTTTGTGTTTTTCTTTCCTTTTAGGATGACTCATCTGTTTCCATTGTAGAAACTCTTATTCTCCTTCAGGATTTAGTGCATGCAACACGTCTTTAAAAAATTCTCCACATATGCCCCTTCCACATTCATATTGTATTCTACAGGTAGGCTGAGGTTTCATTTTCACCAACATTTCATGAAGGCTGGTTCTGGGCTACATTCAGGCAGCACTCAGGAAAGGTCTGTGGAATCAACAAACAGGTGAATGGTGATGAACTGAGTATAAAGAGTGCATCCAATAGATGGAATCTATGCTTCAGGGGCCCAGAACAGAGAAAAGGGAGTGTCTCTCCATCTTGCTGGAAAGTTCTGCTTGCCAAGTGCAGTCACACCAGCCAGTCACTGATGGTGTCAAACTCCTTAACTGTTGTCCTGCTTCTTTGGGAAGTCAGCACTGTCACTCTTCATGATGATTCAGCCAGGTCTCCAGAGGCTGCAGGTTAAGCCATAATTAGGGCCTCCTGTATATTATTACAGCCTGCAGGCTTTCAGTCACTATAAACACCAGTAGGACTTTCCCCCTGCCTCATTCTCTTGAATGAGTCCAGGAAGACTGTTTCAATACTTGGAAATCCCCAAATAACTCAGTTAATTTAGGGTGACCATGTTTTCCTGAGCTGGCTGAAACCAGCGCTGCTGCACTGTGGGTAAACAGGGATGACTTGGAGAGAGAATGGATCAGTAACTAAAAATAACATGCAGACTACCGCCAAATGACTGTTGGCACAGAAGAGGTTCCAAATGCACCATGAGGAGGTGCTGAATTCTTAAAGCAACTGGTCACTAGAGAACTGGACTTGGATTGTCTCAAAGAACAGGAATCTCACTGGGAGAGGGGTAAAGATTTGTTTTTTTTTACTTATTCTTACGGTCTCATCTGGTTGATAGGCAGTGAGCTCAGGGTGTTGGTGTATTCATCCTGCATTTTTTGCAGTCCTTGGTTCTACTGGTTTCCACTTTTTATCTTAGGTATGTGGCTTGCTCTGAGGACCTCAACAATCAGGTAGGCACCTGCTTCCAGAAGGCACTCGGCGTAAAAAGTGTGGTGCAGATTTCTCCAGCTCATGTCCAGGTCAGAATCCTATGTATGCCTTTAGGGTGGCTGCCTGCCTCTAGTCAGCACACAGGACTTAGCTTGATTGCAGAGAACTTTTGATCTTGGTAATCATAGTCTTTCTTTTCTTATGTTGTTGTATAAGCTACTTAAATTCCAAATTTTCGTAGTGGCTCTTGGGTTAGGGAAATCTTCTGTAGCTCCTGTTGCCTGTTCCATCCCTACTTGCCCTGATTCAGGCTCCACCTCTGAGCAAAGTGGGCATTATGAACTGGAGACTATAGTTTCTAGACTTGAGTTCTAAAATTTGATATAATTAGTCTTTCTGACTCATTTTGAGTAAATGATGATCACACCGTGATCTCCAACATTCTGTCCAGTCATTGATGCTGCAGTCAATCAACAAGACAGAAAGCATTCCCATGGAAGGCAGTGAGACCATTTAGATGCATTTTCCTTTCCTTTCCTCTGGTCTCAATGAAAAGTTGGAATTGTCTTTTCCTCCTGTTGACCCCTTTTTGATTGTTTTTACCCCTTGTAGGCTTCTTTTGCTTTGTTTATAACTAATGAAGCCCTCTCACTGTTCGCAAGATGCCTTTTATATATTTCGGGGCCTTTCCCAAACAACTGTCACTCTCATATCAAGAATCAAATGAAGTCAGAAAGTTCCTCTTTTTACTTGGATTTAATGTAGTGAGATGAGAGGCCTCTGGTTGCAGCCAATTAGGAGGCTGGTCCTCAGGCTTTCTTGTTTATCCTTATAAAGGTTCCTATACTGCCTTCAGAATCTTCCTTTTCCTCTTCCTACTGCTGAGCAGCCTCCTCCTTCCACTTTGCCTCTATAGATGAGCAGGTCCTCTGAGAGGGTATGTGTTTTGTGCATATATACATACACCCCAGGTTGCCGTGTATGTCATACTACCTGACGTAATAAGGACAACCTTCTCAGCTGCACCAGGACCAGGGGAAGATTCAGGCTGTCACCTGCTTTCATGTACACCAGGTCATACAGCCAGGTGGCGAGCACGGTGGCTCGTGCCTGTCAGCTTCAGCCTATGAAGTGGCCGGGGCTAGGGATTGCGGTTCGAGTCCCGCCAGGGGCCCGTAGCGAGACCTAGTTCCAAAAAAATAGCTGAGCGTGGTGGCGCGTGCCTGTAATCTCAGCTACCTGGGAAGCTGAAGTTGGGGATCGCTTGAGTCTGTGGTACCCCTGGCAATGACAGCCTGCGGTTCCATGGGCAAAAATAGTGAGACCTAGTCTCAAAAAAATAAAAAAGCATACAGCCAGGTGGTCCTGTTGGACATTTTCATTCCTTTGACTTGGCCCATCAGAGTTGAGTTGTTGAGTTGCCTTTTTCTGGGTCTTTTGTCTCACCACATAGGTTTCAGAATTAGATTAAAAAAAAAACTACATCATTACGTGTTGGGGTTTTAATTGGGATTACATTGAAATCTGTAGATCTCAATAATACTGAGTCTTCCTTTTCTTGAACACAAAATATCTGTTTACTTATTTTTCTTTGCTATCATTTGGTAGTTTTTTAAAAATTACATTTTTTGTAGTTTTGTAGTTTCTACACATAGATCCTGTGAACATTTTATTAGATTTATTCCTCAATTTTTTTGATGTTTAAAGTAAATGGAAGCGGGCACAGTGGCACGTGCCTTTAAGCGCAGCTACAGAGCACAGCTGAGACTAGGAATTGCTTGAGTCCATGAGTTCGAGACCCATCCAGGGCAACATAGTGAGACCTAGTCTCAAAAAATAACTGGGTGTGGTGGCACACTCCTGTAATCCCAGCTACCTGGGAAAGCTGAGGCTGGTGATCATTTGAGTCCATGGTACCCCAGGCAACATGAGCCCAAGGAAAAGTAGGAAGACCTAGCCTAAAAAAAATTTTTTTAATAAAGTAAATGGGTATATGTTTTTAATTTCAGACTCCATTTGGTCATTGCTGGAATTAGGAAAGCAGTGGGCTTTTACATATTAGCCATAATTTCTTCAACCTCGCTATATTCACTTTTCAGTTCTGGGAGTTTTTCCTCAATTCACATTTTCTACATAGATAATCATGTCATCTGTGAACAAAGACAGGTTGATTTTTCTTTCCCAGTCTAGATACTTAATCTTTTCTGTGTCATTAGCCAGAACATCCCAGGCATTTGTTTTTAATCTATTAGCAACCACACCTACTTGTTTCTTTGGAAATCGTATGTTGGCTATTTGAGAACACTCAAACTTTAATCAAAGTAGCTTTTTTATATAGGTTTGATCCTTTCCTCACATTTACTTTCATAATCAGAGGCACATCACTTCAAAAAGATATTTACATTTTGCTGTTTTCTTAAGATCCTATTTTTACATTTTCTGCCCTTATAGAAAAGAAACAAACCCAAGTGCTCTTAGGGCCTATGTCAAGGCTGGAGAGTGATGGGGTGTTTTGATGGTAGCAGGCAGAAGAGTTGTATTTGTTTTACTGGTGGATATGGGCTTCAGTTCATCAAAATTGCTTTAAAGACCTACTTCATAAACCACTGCAGTGATATCACTAACAACTGAGATAGTCTGAGTAACTATCTTAATCTTAAAGAGAACAGTGGTTGTGACTCAACAAAACAAACAACTCACTCAAAAAAATGGGCAGAACTAAAAAAAGACATTTCTCCTAAGATAAAATGCAAATGGCCAGCAGTTATAATGAAAAAATGCTCAACATCACTGATAATCAGGGAAGTGATGGTCAAAACCACAATGAGATACCACCTCACACCAGTGAGAATGGCCCATATCAAAAAAACTGGCAACAACAAATTCTGGTAAGGATGTGGAGAAAAACGAACACTCTTGTTCTGCTAGTCGGAATGCAAACTGGTCCAACCACTATGGAAAGCTGTGTGAAGGCTCCTCAAATTACTGAAAATTACTAGACTCCTACCCAAAGGATGCAAAAACATTAATTCAAAAGGAAACCTGCACTCCTATATTTATTACAGTTTTGTTTACAATAGCTAAGATATGGAAACAACCTATGCCCAAAACAGATGAGTTGATCAAGAAGAGACAGTGTATACATAAATATACATACACAGTGGAATACTATTCAGCAATCAAAAAGACAAACTTATACCATCCACAGCAGTATAGCTGGACCTGGAAGGGATTATGCTCAGTGAAATAAGTCAGAAGGAAAAAGAAAACTATCAGATGGTTTAACTTATGGAAAGGATGAATAAAGGGTTAAAAAAAGACAAAACTACAGGCAAACTGTAGATCTCAGGCATCCAGTAAGGGAGGGGAAATGAGAGGGGTCAAAATGAGAGGGAAGAGCACAAGGGACTATGGTGATTCATGAGTCATGTGGTGGTGGGAGAACTATGGGGACTGCACCTGAGGAGAGATATCAAATACTGTACAAAAAAGGATAATGATGTGATTTTTTTAAAAAATCTAAAAAGCAATACTGGTTGTAGCAGAACTACTAGGTACTACACTATTAGTGAGTCACACTTAGAATAACTCTTCTTGTTGGTTGACCTTTGTTCAATATCTTATATGTTATCTGGAAAAGCTAACCATAACCACATGGACACCACTGATTTTCCCTAAGGACCTGTTCTCAAAAAGTTCACTTTTCATGTAAGTTTACTCCAATTCTTTGAACAAGCATTTCTCAGTTTTTTTTAAACATAAAGTCTTAGGACCACTCCCTAAAACATCTGATAGAACTTCTGAAGAGAGGGTTTCCCCCAATCTATTAGATAGAGCTTTTGTGTATTCCGTAGAACCGAGAAGATACTATAAACCTTTGTAGCATGTTACCAAAAAATGGGGCAATGGCTTTCATTATTTGTTTTCAAACATAAATATGTATGTTGCAATTATATGCATTTTATTATGCATCTATATCCAACTGCCTAGGACCCATCCAGTTCACGACTTTAGGATCACTGCTCTAGATATTGTATTCCTTTTGAAGTTTATTTCTACCTTTAAATCTCTGTAAACAATGCTCTGATAAAGTCTCTTAAGCATGTCCACTTCTCCAAGATCAGCCTCTAGTACAGTTTTCTTCAGTCAAAGGTGTGTTAATAGTTGTCCATCTCTCAGCCACACACATACCCTCTCAGCACAAGCTTGAGAGTTCTGTCCTTACATCACTCTAGTCAAGAGGGAAACTTCCTTTATACCCCCACAGTGTTATCATTCTTCACAGGTAACCACTTTTAAAAAATAAAAATGCTGTTCCCTAATCAAAAATGTTAAATTTCCCAAGACTATGTTTTTCAAACCACAGGTCCAGATACATTGGGAGGTCATGAGATCATTATAGAGTCACTAGAGCATTGTTAGTGAAACAAGGCAGAGAGGACAGGAAATACCGGGAGCAAGACACGTCTCATAAAACCTCAGGTTGTTTACATCTGTGAACAACTGTTTATAACTGTGTGTACAGGGTCATGTCAAACTGCTTCCTACCATGGCTCATAGTCAAAAAATTGTGAAACACATCAGGAAAAGTTTCTGAAGAAAACACTGTGGCGTTGGACATGAACAACAATCATGAGGAAGGTGCACCAAGGGGCAGTGTCTGCTCTTTCATTCGCCCTCTCAGCAAAATGTGCCTGCTCTGTTCTCTTGCTATGGGTTGGGAACTTGCTTTCCCACCGAGCCAGAATGTAGCTGATGCGACTGTGGGAGGTGGCCACTGTCTGGGGACCACAGATCCCGCCTGTGAATAGTCTAGAAACTTCTAGGTTAGTGGTCTAGAAAAAAGTTTACACACAATCATCCATACATAGACATACTCCTCCCTTGCCCCACAGTTGGATGTCCCAAAGCTTGATGCTCCAACTGGTTTCATTTTTTTTAATGGGGAGAAATGAGTATTCTAGATGTTCATGACAGAAAGAGAACTCTGTGACTCCCTTTGTTAAGTCTGATCTCAATAACTAGAGAAATTATCCCAGAACCAAAACTTTTTTTCTGAATCACAGAGTGTTACATGTAAAACTAGAAGAAACCAACATGTTAGCTCTGGCAATTTTTTATTATATAATTAAGTATATAAATTCACAATGTGTGAAAGTAAAAAGTATAGCTTAAAGAAAAGTTGAAAGACAAAGGTGTTTTCTTTCCTCTTAAGAATGAGATTATGAGAAAATCTACAGACCTTGGGTTTAGTTCATCACCAAAACATAATTCGTGAAAATAAATTGTTAAATAATAAACTTCTGCTTTTCAAAAGGTCAGACTGTTAAGAGACTTATCACCCTTAGAGAAAATATTTGCAAAACACGAATCTGATAAAAGACTAGTATCCCAAATATACAAAGAACTCTTAAAGCTTACCAAAAGGAAAATGAACAAAGTAATTTAAAAATTGGAAAAGATCTAAAGACCTCACCAATAAAAATAAAAGGATGGCAAGCAAGCTTATCAAAAGCTGTTCAACATCATATGCCATTACCATTAGAGAACCGAGATGTACAACAACTGTGATCTACTGTCCACCTACCTGAGTGGTCACAGTCAAGTTTCTCACTTCACCAAAGGCTGGTGAGCGCAGAGCAACAGGAATTCTTTTTTTTTTTTTTTTGGCAACAGGAATTCTTACTCATTTGCTAGTGGGGATACAAAATTAAGCTATCACTGTGGATAGCAGTTTGGTAGTTTCTTATAAAACTGAACATACTCTTAATCATACAGTACAGCTTCTAACTCCTAGATATTTATTCAAATAAACTGAAAACTTAGGTGTACATAAAAGCTTACACATGAATGTTTATAATAGCTTTAAAACTTAGAATCAGTTGAGATAGTCTTCAACAAGTAAATGGATACGCTGGTAAATCTATACAGTAGAATATCATTCAGCATTAAAAAGAAATTATTCAGCATTAAAAAGAATATTACTCAGCATTTAAAAGAAAGAAACTCAATCAAGTCATTTTTAATATGGAGGAAATACATATTACTAAAAATAAGACTACATACTATATGACTCCAAGTCTATGACATTCTGGAAAAGGCAAATCTATAGAGAAAATAAAAAGAGCAGTGATTAAAAAACCAAAATACCAACTGAAAAATGAACAGTGTACTTGAATAGCTCTTTCTCCGAAAAGGATATACAAATGACCAACACACATGAAAAGGCGCTCAATATCATTAGCCATTAGAGAAATATGAATCAAAACCACAGTGAAATATCATTTTATACCTATGAGGATGACTAAAACATGCACATCAGAAATCAAGTGTTGGTGAGCATTTTTAAAAACCAGAGCCCTCATGGCAATGTAAAATGATACAGCTGCTGTGAAAAACAAGTTTGGCTGTGATTCCTCTAAAAGTTAAACATAGAATTGCCATACGGTCCAACGATTTTACTCCTAGGTATGTACCCAAAGGAGTTGAAAGCAGAGATTCAAACAGATAAATACTTGCATACCAAAGTTCGTAGCAGCATTTTTCACAACAGCCCAGAGGTAGATGCAACCCAAGGGTCCATCAGTGGCTAAATAGCTAAACAAAATGTGATATATACATACAGTGGAATATTAGCCATGAAAATAAATTCTGAACATGCCACAATGTGAATAAGCCTTGAACACATCACACTACATGAAAAAAAGACACACAGAAGGGCAAATACTACATGGTTCCACTTACCTGAAGCACATAAAATAGGGAAATTGATAAAGATATAAAGTAGAATAGAAGTTAGCAGATTCTGAGACAAGATGGGGAAATGGGAAGTTTTTGTGTAATGGGAACAGAGTTTCTGTTTGGGTTGATGAAAAAGTTTTAAAAATAGATGGTTATATAACATTTGAATGTACTTAATGTTACTGAATTGTACACTTAAAATGGTAAAATCACTGTTACTTCCTGTTTTTAATTAAAAATAATCAAGGACTTGGTGGGGGGGGAAGAAAGGGATAAGTGGGACACACTGAAACCATTCTGATATTGAAATGGTGAGTACATATCATTCTACACTGGTCAAAACTCACCACACACAGAGTGAATTAATATAAACCATGAGCTTTAGGTAATAAAAACATCCATAACAAATATATCACACTAAATGTACCATGCTACGTTAATATTAGGGAAAACTATATGACCAAAGGTAGGGGGAGGGGATAAATGGGAACTTTCTGTACTTGGACTAGATGGTATAAACTCAGCCTATGATTCTGAGTATCTCAACAGTCTGGGAATTGGAGCACTGAAGGGAGTTTGGGCTCAGCCTGTCCTGGTCCCCCTCCTAGCAAAGAACAGCTGAGCAAGAACAAGGAAATGAAGGTACACACTTCATTTCCAGCATATTTTAGGACTTCCCTGCTAGGGTGGGGTGAGCAGATACAAACATCAAGTGATGGTAGCAGACCATTGTCTGAAATTTCCATGATGGAAATCTGCTGGGATAAGTGGAAGTCTGTGGGGAACCATGAGGAGGACTTCCACTACCTAAGCCAGGATGTATGTGCACGTTAACCTCTACTTCCCACCTGACACTGCAGTAACCTTTCTGAGTCACTTTCCCTCTCCTGGTTTCCTCCTACATAGCTCTCTCTGCCAAACTCCCACCATGCAGAGAAGATGCACGTGTCATGAGAACACCTTGATCTGTAGGACGATCAAGGAAAACACTGCTGAGTGTTGGCTCGCTGACCTGGCCTTGTGCCTCCTTGCTCTGAAGGCCACAAAATGATTCTTATCTATCATCTATCTATTCATCATGTGCCTGTCCATCTATTCATCATTTTCTTTAGTCCTCCTCCTCCTCCTCCTCCTCCTCCTCCTCCTCCTCCTCCTCCTCCTCTTCTTCTTCTTCTTCTTCTTCTTCTTCTTCTTCTTCTTCTTCTTCTTCTTCTTCCTCTTCCTCCTCCTCCTCCTCCTTCTTCTTCTCCTCCTCCTCCTTCTCCTCTTCCTCCTTCTTCCTCCTCTTCCTCCTCCTCCTCCTCCTCCTCCTCCTTCTTCTTCTATGCATGTATTAATTTAGTTTAATTTACTCTGTCT
>PVHY01001866.1:131937-142571 GCA_004024945.1 Uropsilus gracilis | reverse complement strand
AAAAAAAAAAAAAAAAAAAAAAAAAAAAAAAAAAAAAAAAAAAAAAAAAAAAAAAAAAAAAAAAAAAAAAAAAAAAAAAAAAAAAAAAAAAAAAAAAAAAAAAAAAAAAAAAAAAAAAAAAAAAAAGATAAATATAGTATTAAACTAAAAGGAAAACATGGAAATGAGATACTAGAAAACATGGAAACACAAGATACTAGTTCCCTCTAATAGGAGAGAAAAGATGATTGAGAAACATACACAAGAACATTAAAGGTAACAATATGGCTCTATTAAACTGGAAGAGGGGTACATGTGGACTTAGTGTATACGTCTAGCTATATATTTTTATAGTTTCCATATATTCAACATTTTCTAAATTTTTTTTAGTTTTACTTTTTATTTTTAAGAGACTAGGGCTCACTATGTTGCCCAGGGTTGTCTCGAACCCACAGACTCAAGTGATCCCCAGACTCAGCCTCCCAGGTAACTGGGATTACAGGTGTGTGTCACCACACCCAGCCCATATATTCAACATTTAATAAAAACAATTGAAGAGAAAAGAAAGGCCTACTCTCCATGGTTGAACTTTACAGAAAGAAGAGAATGGACGTAAGTGGAACTTGCTAAAAGCATGTTGAGCTTTGAAAAGTACCATATCCACCAAGGAATACCAATTACTCTATATTTTAATATGCATAGTGTAAAATAATAGCTGTGTAAGTATGAAATAGTTATTCTCATTGGTTCAGGATAACAGGGTAGCAATATTTGTTGTTGATATTTTAAAAAGTCACATGGGACCTAAAAATGGTATTATTTGTCATATGAATGTCATAGGAGTTCCTCTAGGGTAAGTCTAATAAATATCAAAATGAATCCTGGAGAAAACCTCCAATCTGATAGTCCATGGGTTGTAAAGTTATATAATAATGATAGTTTTCATTTCACTCCATAGAATAGTAGCTAGCAAGAAGTCAAGAAAAACGCTGAACTGGAAAAATCAATAACTTGCTCAAAATCTATAGTTTTTAATTTATCTGGGTTAAAACAGCTTTTTTAAACATTACAAACCACACAGTAAGTAGGATATGTTTCCATTATAGTTTTAGAATATGACTGTATTGTATGTATCTCTATATGAACAAAAGTAAATATACTTTTAAGTCTGACCTAAGGACCAGATGAGGGGTGGGGAGAAAAGGAAAATGGGAAAAACTTTTTTTAAAACTTTATTCAAATTGTCTCAAATAATTCTTGCTTCAAGATTGATGAATATAGAACACTTCTATAAAACTAAGGTGGATATCTAAGTCATCCTTTTCCCCAAGTTCCTTTTCTTTAATTCTATGTAAAATATAATGAATCTTTTAGATGAAAACATTTTTTATGTCACAAAACAAAAATAAATCGAAACAAGTAATGAAATAAACATATTTTTAAACTATTCCATATTTTTAAAGTAAACTCTGTCCTCTGTCTCTGTTCAAAATTTAGTAAACAGTTCAAGTTTAGGCTGTTTCAACAATTCTTCTGGATACTACTATATAGTAATCTATATAGTAACCTACTATATAGTAACCATGTTTCTGTAGTTCAGCTGGAAACTGACTGGATAGTCATTTCCCACTGTTATAATCCCAGTTTAAATGATGGTTAAACCAGCCTAATTATCTTCAGATAATTTCTTCTGTTTTAGTTTAACTGAAAAAGTGGACTGTTTTTAACACCCCATGTTAAAAATAAAAAAATTAAAATTATGAGAAGACAACTATAAGCTGCTATTATAGACTGGTCAATATAATGAATGAGATCTATAATAGTGATCATGATCAGACCAGTCAATAATTATAATAAACCAAGTTTACACAGTGCTTTCAGTTTATAATATAGTTCAGATTTAGATGTATTGTTATATATTAACATTTTAAGCAATCTAAAACTGCAAAACAGGTTCAAAAATAGCTTAAAAAACAAAAGAGGAATTTCAGAGTTTTCTCATAAGATTATTTTAAAAGTTAAAATAACATTAAAGTTTGATATTCATCGTCAAGTGATAATTTCACTATACTCTTAGAGCAAAACAAGATCAACCAACAATAAGATTGTATGTATCGAATCAGTTTTCAAATTTTCAAATTCAACTTCAGAACCACTCAAAGAACATGTTTAGTTTATTAATTCCATTCCATTAAAAACCAGACTAACACCAAGTTTAAAACTGCTTATTAGTACTTTATGATCAAAGTGTTTATACCACATTGTAAATCTTTACACCTAAATCCTACTTAAATAATTCAATATAAGAATTAGAGAGGCTAACAATTATTTATACAGTCATCTAATTCAAAAATGGTTTGTGATAGAAAGTACCTTTACAAAAAAACCATTAGGTTCTTTAAGAAGAAAACAGAAACAGATTTAAATTATTATATTTTTGTTATTTCTTTAAATCCCAAAGTCCACAATCAGGTTTATTATAACTGGAGTAAAAGTGCCAATCCACTGTCTACTTCTATAATTAGAAGATACAAAGATAAAATATGTATTTGATTTACACAATAATTTTGGAATTGCAAAAAATCATAATACCTATAATCCTGCCACTCCAAACACCCAGAGACCCATGCTATTCAAATTTTATTAGTAAATTTCCTTATTCTCTTTTCAAGATAACCATATAGTTTTTAAATTTGTTAATATGGTAAACTATATTTATAGATTTTCGACTTTTAAGTCATCTGTGTAGACAGGAGAGAAAAACAAGCTTGGTTACAGTGTCTGATTTCTTTTATATAGAGTTTATATTTAGTTGTTAATATACTTTTGCTCAACTTTTACTTCTATATTCATAACTGACATACACCAATAATTTTTCTTCTAATTGTTCTGTCTGGTTTAATTATTAGAATTACACAGATCTTATAACAGGATGAGTTGGGCCTCATTTCTTCTTTTTCCATTATCTGAAAAACTTCATATTAAATTGAGGATCTGATGTAATCCTTGATATTTTGATAATATTTACCTGCAAAATCATCTGGCCTAAGTTTCCTTTGTGTAGTATTTCTTTTTACCACTTCTTCGATTTCTATAACAATTACGGGTCACTCAATTGAATTATTTCTTGAATCTGTTCTGAAGTTTAATCATATAGGAACTGATCTATCCCTAGCAATGGCAATTTGGATCAAAAATCCTTAAAAAAAAAAAAAAAAGATCTATCTTGGGTACCACAAAATCATAATTCTACTTTTGACAAACAAAAATAGTTGTGAATATATTTCAGCTACCACTTACCACCAGAAACAGGGGCATCCATAAAAACTGCTCCCATTTTTTCAACTTCCTTGGCCAATTCTTTAGAAACTGTAGGATCAATAGTACTGGAGTCTATTAATAGTGAGCCTTTCTTCACTTTTCTAAATAAACAAATAAAAATATTTATGGTTTTAAAAGTTTTATAGTTTTGAAAATATAGTTTACAACTTTGGATGAACAATTCATATAACTATAATATCAGAATCCACTAAAAGCTGCCAGATAGCAGGACATCTTTGGTATAGTATTAAAAATATTATTAGTACTGGTTCGAAATCAAGTTAATGTTTCAGAATAATTGTATTTCAAAGTAAATTCAAATTCTTTCACAGTCATCAAAATAACCTAATAGACTACATGGTATAAATTCTGGTTTTAGGTGACATACCTGCGAAACCTTAACAATAGAAATAAGCTAAAATGTAAGCAATTTCAAACACCAATTAATTTTAAAAGAGTTACTTGGTAGAATTTAAATTGTTCCTAATGTAGCTGGGTCTCTTTAAAAAGTTTATTTAGCAGTCATACTGCAAATTTCAGGTCTCCATTAACTAGCTAGAATAAATATAAACAATGGAAATCTAGCCAATTGCTTTAGGGTAGCATATTCTTTCATAACTTTTGAAAACAAAATAAAATACCAAACAGAAAGGAAAATACAGAACTGGACCTGGAAAGCTCAATCTTTGTAAGTAAAATACCTATATAATTCCCTTACAATCTACAACCCATGTCTATCTTTACTGGCTAGGAAATCCTGGCTTAAATTATAATTTATTTAAAGGGTTATGGCTTTCACTCAAACTTCTTAGAGTTCTTACTAATTTCAACCTAAGTTTTTCAGAGCTTTTACTAGTAACTAAGATAATATGTAGTTATAATTACAATCAAAAATTAAAACTAAATATATAATAATTATTGAAGGGGAAAATAGCCATTGATGAAAAATACAAAAACTATAATCTTTCTTTAGAAAAAGACAGTACAGAAAATGCTTTAAACAATTCTAGACATAAGGATAGATCTGATCTAAATGCAGTGGTTGGATATATTTTCCAGAGAAAAGAACGAGCATACTCTAATTACAGATCACCAGTATATAGCATATCACTTTCTATAAGCTGAAAAATAAGAACAAAATTCACTAGTCTTCTTGATATTTGTGTTTTAAGATAGTCAATCTTTTAAGTAAATGGGAAATTGTTTCAAAAATTACACATGCACTCAGTGTAGGGAAATGAACTTGACCAAGAGGAAAATTATGAGTAACACATGAAAAGCAAATTACAGGTCACTATAAAGTCAAACTACTTCAGCCCGGCATGGTGGCTCATGTCTGTAAACTTCAGCCTATGAAGCAGCCGGGGCTAGGGATCGTAGTTCAAGTCCCGCTGCAGTGAGACCTAGTTCCAAAAAAAATAGCTGGGTGTGGTGGTGCGTGCCTGTAATCCCAGTTACCTGGGAAACTGAGGCTGGGGATTGTTTGAGTCTATGGTACCCCGGGCAGTTCCACAGGCAAAAACAGCAAGACCTATTCAATCAACCAATCAATCAATCAATCAAGTCAAACTGCTTCAAAGCACACCCTAGGCAAAATTGCTCTGATATCTAGCTACCTACTCCTTAATAACGGGTATTAATAAACATAGGATTGTGTCTCCATATAAGCTTTCAGTAACTTTTTGCTGAGTGATAAAGCAGGACCATAAGTAGAATACCTAAGAAATGAGATATCTCAGGTCATCTCAGGACCACACACACTGTGGACCTGAGGGCTCCATTCAAAATGAGTGTCTTTCAACCCTCCCTGAAATCTAAACATTTACCTTATCAGTTTTTTGCCTAATACCCATGTGCCTTTTGCTTCCAAGTTTGTTAGTTTTCCAAAGCAATTCAATTTCCAGAAACCTCAAATTTCATAAATTAAAGTTTTGTGAAATTAAACCTTTTCTTTTAGGCCCTCATGGGTCTATAAGACCTACAGTACGTTCTACCTCTTTCTGGAAGTTTAGCGAAAGAAATCAGGAACAGGAACCATTAAGGCTAGAAAACTAAACTGGGAATTCCATCACTGTCATGCTAACATAACCACAATGTCTTGACAATAAGCAGCAATTAACCAAAAGCTTCTCAAAGTCAGGCTAGGAATTCTGCCCTAAATTATATTTCATTTGAAATACTACTGCTAACCTTTAATTCCTACTTCTCAAAGTTCTTACTACAGATGTACTAACCCAGAGGACATACAATAACTTTTTATTATATAATAAAATGTTAAATAATGGTGTTCTTTCCAATGTTTGGTTTTATTTTTCATAGACACCTTTTATTGAATTTCTATAAACCATAACAAAATCATGCTTGTTAACAGTCATTCAGTTTAAAATGCAAGCTTTAAAAGTCTCTTAAACATTTTACCAATGAAAGCATAAGTTTAATGTAGAAGTTAAAGGAAAGGCACAGAGGCAAAAAAAAAAAAATTATTCCCAAAATCACATACTTGACTCCAGTGAAAAAATAATCCCTTTACAGAGAAAAACCATACCATTCAGGTTAAGAAGAAAGCAGTAGAGAAAAGTTTAACAAACATAACTGCAATTTCCTAATAGTTACGTCAAATGTGAAATATATGAACAACCATAACAAGAAAATATCCACATCTGAGAAATACATACTTCAGAATTCCATTTGCTCCAGAATAAACTTCTATTGCATTCATACTGGTGGGCAGCATCGTTATAATTCTGTCTGCCTTGTCCGCTACATCAGCAGGGGAAGAGACTACCTTTAATAAAGAAAATTGCACACGTTATTTAAGATGTAAGCAGTTCCTATAAGACAAGGAAAATTCACTTTTTGTGCACATTGGAAATAGCAACAATGAACAGATTAATCTTTATTTCCTAATGATAAGAAAATAAAAGTTTACTGCCTTCCTTATACATTTACAGATACAGTTTCTATGGACTCAAATCTACTGTTTATTTTTAAAAGTGTGAAGTGAGTTGAGGGGGAAAGGGCAAAACCCAACAGTCCTGGGAACAGACACTTCTCATGGACTCCTCCAACTTGAGTTCTTAAACAGGATACTATCTGGTAAATGCTTTCACTAAGAAAACATTCTTTCTTAGGTTGTCAGCACAAAAGAACTGACAATCCAAATACAGGATTCACCAGTGAGTTGATAGGCAAAATTCCCTAAGCAAAATCAAGCCTCAGTCATCCCTATTCTCCAATTTCCATTTTCAAAAAGAAAACAAAACCTGTTTCAGACAAGACCAGGATAGAACATGAACACATACTAAAGGAAGAGACTGTTCTTTGTGTGTGCACAGGCTTGGGTGTGGCACTCATTCACCCTCCTGTTCCCTCTGGTGACTTTAATAGACCTGGTCAGCCCCATGGGCAACCAAAGAGATCAGAGAAGACCAGGAGCTCACTCCTTGACTCAAACTCTCCTTTAACAGAAAAAAAATCTATCAGCCTCAATTATCAATAAAGCTTTTCCTCTAAAGGCTTTTCCCTCTTTACAAAAGACCATCAGGGAGACAACAGATTTCTCCACAGAAAGATTTACATGAAATTGATATATATTCTAGTAGGAAATGAAAGTGATATGTAAGCTTCTTAGGAAAGATAATGACTTTTTTTCATGCAGTGGAAGTACACAGAGCATTTCCTTTCTGTCGTTAATGAAAGTAAAAGAATGAGAAACCTAAACACTGTAATCTAAATATTATGAATTTGAAGTAATTACATTTTAATTTTCCACAAGAGACATCAGCTTCTAAATCAAATTCAAGATAATACATTTTAACAAAGTAATTTAAGTCAAACTTTAAAATTTCAACGAAGTATCCTAGCACTTTGTATATTCACAGAGTAGGAAATAATAATACAAAACATCTCTGACCCTAAGAAAGTATTTCCATCAAGTTACAAACATTGAAGTTAAAGGAAAATCTTTACTGCACCCAAAAAATACTGAGCTTCAGAAAGAGGCAACTATTTCCAGACAAATAGTTGAAGTTTACTCAAGAAAACCACAGCTCAGTAAGAGGAAAAGGTAAGAAAAAGAAAAGTTGGAAAAGCTATAATTCTCTACTCCTAAACTGTATCAAGAATAAGGATTACATATTATAACCAATGCGTGTTTATCCCTATTTAAAGAAATAAACAAAAGGTAAAACAGTGGCATACCTTTCAGTGGCCTTTCATTTCACTCAGCTCCATCTCAACATTTTTTAGGGAGTGCCTAAATTGTGAGTTCTGACAGTCAATTTCAGATTTTCTGTTAGGAACTGAGTCTCTTCCACTGAAGGAAATTCAATTCCATCTAGATAAATCCTAGAGTTGCCCTCAGGGGCACTAACTAATTAGCTCACAGATCTAAGGATACTTCACATCTCCAAGCTCCTCATGCCCAAAAACTGGCAGCTCCAATTCAGACAACTGCCAAGTGCATGGGGTAGCCAATCAGCCCCCTACATCCCTAGCATCTGCTTCTTAGGATGTTGGGGTTGCCAGAGTGTTAATAATTCCTCAATTATATAAGAAAGTAGTGTCATAACTCATAGGTGTGGAAAAAAAAACAATGATCATAATACTGGAATGTCACTGCTATACTGGTCACAACGGCTCTCCATTTAATGACCAAATACAATTGGTACATTATAATTACACTCTGAGTTGCACCACAAAGCACGCTTATTAGACAGACATGTGTGTCCAGCTATTTAAATCATCTTGCTTTCCATGCGATGACTTCAAGACTGCAATGAATCTACAAAATTTGGCCTGACTCAAAAACCAGAGGGAAAAAACAAACCTTGTTGCCAGTCTGACACTAACCACAAAAGCCTGTAGGAGCCAAGCTAATTAGAGTCCCTTCAATTACACTTGCTAATTGAATGGATAAGCAAAGCAGCATGGAACAATGAAAGGAATACTCATTTGGGAAGCCAAAGACCAGGAGTTCAGTTGCAGATCAGCCACAAAAGCATGTGTGATTATATACAGATTCCCTTAACCTCCCTGGTCTCAGTTTTTGAAAAATACATAGTAATACTTGGGCTATCTTAAACATTTTTATGCAAAGTAGAAAGAAAACTTGGACAAGGAATTTTTTTCCTATTCAGTAATCTTAACTTCTAGGAAGTATAGCTTCTGTGAAGAATTGCTGAGGGAATAGCAAGTATTTGCAACGATTCACTACAAACGTGACTAGATGATTTCTAATTGACACAGCAACAGCAAGACTCTTCCAGAACACCACATCTGCGCATAGTCACACTACTGCCATTATGTTCTGACTGCCCAGGCCATCCCTGAAGTTTTCCTCTTCATTCCAATGGTCTCATCTTTATGTTGTTACCACTAAGTGGTCTCTACTTTTCTTTTTTTTTTTTTGAGACTAGGTCTTACTATTTTTGCCTGTGGAACCGCAGGCTCTTGTTGCCCAGGGTACCACAGACTCAAGCAATCCCCAGCCTCAGCTTCCCAGCTAGCTGAGATTACAGGCGCATGCCACCACGCCCAGCTATTTTTTTGGAACTAGGTCTCGCTATGGGCCCCGGCCGCTTCATAGGCTGAAGCTTACAAGCACGAGCCACCGTGCCCGGCCTTCTACTTTTCTAACATCTCATTTTTGATGATAGGAAAGTATTTCCCATATATATCACAATACCTATAGTCTAAGAATTCTTGCAGCCAATTTCCCTGGATTTAGATTCATGGGTATGTTAGCATGCATCAAGAATGTTTGCCATACAACAAGGAGAGTGAATAGATTAAAGTGTTTGCTGGCTGGGGAGAGGGAGGTATAATGGGGTACCAGGGTTTATAATCTGAAGGAAATGGACCTCTTTTTAAGATCTCCAATAGAAGGAGACAACTGTCACCTATTTGCTCTATTTGCTGTCACCAATTTGTAAAAAGAAAAACCTTGTTCAATCATCTAGACAAAATAGTCATATAAGTTAAGCTTAACTTTGCTTTCAAGCAAAACAAATGAACAGCAGAAACTTGCAAAGAAAGAGATGACCATGACCTTGTTAAACTTGCCACTTGATGTTTTTTAATCTTTCCAAGCAGAAAGGCATACTATAACTCTGAAATTACACTACACTTGAAAAACTGTCAAAAACAGTTTGTGCCTACATCTTGAAACACTTGGTCAACAATTGATGGAGCCACTCAGCAAGAGGCTTTAAAAGTTCTCATTTAACAAGACCTGAGTAGATGCCAGATTAGATCCCAGGAGAATTACTTAACCAAACATTTTCAGTCTTACAACCCAGGAACATGATGGTTTCCAAGTTTTTAACGAAAAAAAACAAAGGGAAAGAGGATCTAATTAAGTTCAGTTCAACCAGAAAACTTACAAAGAAATGGCGGAAAGTTCCCAGACTTTTGGCACAGATCAACAACATCTTCAAGGAAATTTCTAAAGAAAGAAAATGAAGCACATCTCACATGCCCTTAGTACTAAGGCTTAAGTGGAGAAATTACTATCTTCTGCAAAATAATATATACATTTTTAGAGACTAGGTCTTGCTAAATTGCCCAGGGTAGTCTCGAACCTGCGGACTCAAGTGATACCAAGCCTCAGTCTCCCAGGTAGCTGGGATTACAGATGCATGCCACCACACCTGGCTACGGGTAGAAAATATTCTTAAGTAGTGGTATTGTCAATTCACTTTTATCTCCTGGTTGGAGTTTAATTTTTTTTTTATAAAGTTTATTCCAGTTGACAATTTAGGCCATAGACATGTACATGAAAATTCCATAATAGGGATGAGTATGTGGGGGGTTAGGAGAGGTGAAGATGGGCGGGAGTGGTCAGGGAGGGAAGGTGGTGGGTGGTCCCCAGGGGATACAAAGATGTGAAACACATACATAAAAAGATACATAAATTAAGGAAAAAAAAGGAATCGGTACATTTCTACACTGGGGAGAGGCAGCTCTCCTGCCTGCCTGGCACTATACAGATGGCTCTCTTTTTCTTTCTCCATTCCCTATCCTTTTTTCTCTCTCTTTTTAAAATTTAAATTAAAATTTTTTTTAAATTTACATATATATGTATATTTATATTCCATTATTCCATTATTGTGTACCCAGGGACTTTCCCACTTTCCTAACATTTGTTAACCATCCGGATCTTTTGTGCTCTTCCTCCCCCATCTTTTTCCCCATCCTCCGCTCTCACTTCATGGATGGTTCAGTCCCATTGGTTGTTTTCATTCTTGTTTGTTTTTCCCTATATCCATCATATAAGTGAGACCATCCTGTACTTCTTTCTGCCAATGAGTCTTTCTTTTTTTTTTTTTTTTTTT
>PVHY01001866.1:0-131837 GCA_004024945.1 Uropsilus gracilis | reverse complement strand
GCGATCCCCAGCCCCGGCCGCTTCATAGGTTGAAGCTTACAAGCATGAGCCACCGTGCCCGGCCTGCTAATGAGTCTTTCTAGTTCCATCCAGGTTGCTGCGAATGACATGTGTTTGTCCTCCTTGATTGATGTGTAGTATTCCATCGTGTATATGTACATTTTTTTTAGCCAATCATCTGTTTTGGGGCATTTGGTTTGTCTGCAAATCTTGGCAATTGTAAACAGAGCTGCAATGAACATGCGCATACAGGTGTTCTTTTGAATTAATGTTTTCATGTCCTCTGGGTAGATTCCTAGTAGTGGGATTGCTGGGTCAAATGGTAAGTCCACTTTCAATTGTTTGAGGGTCCTCCACACAGTCTTCCACAGTGGCTGGACCAGTTTGCACTCCCACCAGCAGTGTAAAAGAGTTCCTTTTTCTCCATATCCGCGCCAACATTTGTTGTTCAATCATCTTTCTTTCATTTAAAATTATGTCTACAATACTCTTCCAGCACTTTGGACTCAGTGATTTAGTCAAAACAGTGGTGTGTTTGTATGTGTGGTGTTGGGGAATGAAGATTTGGGAGATATACAACAGAGACACAACTGAGCATGAAGGTAGCAGCAATGGCAGTCAAAATAGTCTATAGCACTCTCTATGTGTCAGGTACCCCAATACTAAGAGATATCATCCCCATTTTGTACGATGAAGAAATTTATGTAGAAAGAAGTTAAGGAATCTGAAGTCACAGAGCCAGACATGCAGAAGTAAGATTTGAGCCTAGCCTGGATCCAGGGTTTATGCTTTTAAATTATTACATTCACAATTTCTTCATTCATGACTCCTAATCAAAGGTCTGAAAATTAAGGGGTACATTCTTAGAAAAAATGATAAAAGACAAAATGCACTGTAAGTTAAACCTGAGTTTCCAATAGAAATAAGAGCATAAGGTAGAGATAATAAAAAAGCAATATGCCAACTTTTCATGGAAATGACCACAAACAACATATTTAACTAGTTGTATACACTCTGTCAGAGTAGATTCACATTTAAAGGTACAAATAATTTGATTAAATACAATGACTCATGTAAAACATGTTTCTCGGTCAACATTTTTATTTCCTTCAAAGCCATATGTAGTTTTTACTGTTCGAAGAAAATGCTCCAGAGTCAGAACATCTCAAAGCACTTGTTCACCAGGAGCTTGCATCCTCAGAAAGCAGAGCTTAGAGCCAGATATGACATATGACGTCTTTCTTTTTTAAAAGAGAGCACTTCTTCAAGATGTTTAAAAACAGCTGATTGCTTTTTGACCCAGAATGCTTACTTTGATACTTTCTGGTCCTACAAATCTCCCAGTGAGACCATAACTGATATGAGAAATCAAGTAGTCAGATTTTTGCAACCTTTAAGGGAAACAATTTCTTTTTTTTCCTTTCACTGCATCATCCTCACTTGACATATTAACCTCTGGGGAGGATGGAGACACCTGCCCTTTAAATATCAGCATCAATTCAAATAATATTGAAATAATTACTTCACTGAACAATTGTACACAACAGCAAGTCACCAACTTTTTTCCCTCTCTTCCTAAGTCTTGTTTTTTCCTTTTAGTAGAATGAAATTCATTTTTATTTCTAGCCAACATTTAAAAAAACTAAATACAACTATGAGAATACTGACATTTTAACATATCAGAATTTACGGAAGCTAATATTATCTTTTTAAGTAGCACTTTTAGGAAATCACATTTGGTCAAATGGCACTGCTACTGTTCAAAACATTTAAACTGCCAAGGTAAATCATTTATCAACAAGTATTTTCACTTTATGATGACAGGATACTTCATCTCAAGCCCAAAACTTTTTTACCCTTAATGCTTCCCTTGTCATTGATCTACATTTCACATTCTCTCACCTCTGTGAGTTATAATCAATACACAGAGGACTGCTTAGAGTCAAAACTCTAAAGGGACTCAAATTTGTGAAGGTGATGAAGGAGTCTTGTCTTCTAGGTTTGTGGCCTTAGGGTGAACCACCCAGAGAACTCTTTCTGCAGAGAGGGGAGGCCTGAGGGCAGAGGTGGGAACCTGATGGGAAGCTAAAGTCAAATATTCACTCTATAATAATCTAGGAAGGGTAGCTACCCAGATCTGTTCCTTCCTCACACTCACAGGACTAAAATAGCATAGAAAAAGTGATAAAAGGAAAATTCAGCATTGAAAGGAGTGCCCTAAAATCTTATCCATTCTCTAAGAATCTTAAGAGATCTCATCTAGTGGCTTTCATTTTCAATTACAGCATTACTGTTTGTAGATGAGCAAAG
Source organism: Uropsilus gracilis (assembly GCA_004024945.1). NCBI lineage: Eukaryota > Metazoa > Chordata > Mammalia > Eulipotyphla > Talpidae > Uropsilus > Uropsilus gracilis. Next base: position 129,527 of record PVHY01001866.1, on the reverse strand, counting down.
GTTGCAGATAGTATTATGTAATTCCCTACCAAAAATGAAATGACTGAACAATTATTTTTTCCTCCTCAAAAACTGCCTCAGAACTTCGTTAAAGTCAAATTGCAATTTCACTAAGAATGTCCTTGTAATATTAGTCTTGGCATCTGAGACACATGTTGACAGCTTGTCACACCCAACTCAACCTGTTGCATTCACCTCAACGCTAGGTGGACTACTAAATATACATATATATTACTGTATCTGTTGACTGAAAACAGTAGAAATCTCTAGCAACCTGAAGACTGAAACCAGGGGAATTAGGCTTCTTTTTTAGTTGAGAATACTGCCCCCCCCCTCCCTTTTTTTTTTTTTTTTTTTTTTTTGAGGCTAGATCTCACTATGTTGCCCAAGGAGCTGCAGACTCTTGTTGCCCGGGGTACTCAAGCGACCCTCAGCCTCAGTCTCCCAGGTAGATGGGATTACAGTCATGCACCACCATGACCAGTTATTTATTTATTTTTTTGAGACTAGGTCTTCCTATGTTGCCCCGGGCAGGTCTCGAACCTGCAGACTGAACCCTGAACCGATTCCCAGTCTCAGCCTCCCGTCCTAGCCTTGGGATTAAAGCCACACGCCACCACGGCCGGCTCTGCCCCCATTCTATACCGAAGCAATTCCTACTTATTTTTCTGCTATCTGCCTAAAGGTTTAGTCTTTGAAGAGAAATTTTCTAATTGCCCTCTCGACCAATGTAATGCATATTTTGTTAAAAACTGAGGCTCTTTGCCTTTTGACTTCCCACAATCGGAATCACCTATTTGTGTATTTGATAATCTAAGTATTTGATAATTCATGTGTATTTGATAATTCATGTGTATTTGATAATTCATGTACAAGTAATTGTGAGGATATGTATCTTCATTTCTTCTGGGTACATACCTAAAAGAATTACTGGGTCAATTGTAATTCTGTACCTAATTGAGAAACTGCCCAGATTTTTTACCAAAATAGCTAGGCCATTTTACAGTCTCATTAGTAGTATATGAGGGTTCCGTGTCTCCAAACTTCAAGTTATCTTACTTTGGGATTCTACCATCCTACTGGATGTAGAGATTTCTTTGTGTTTTTGACTGTACTTCTATAATAACTAATGATGTTGGCATCTTTCCATGTGCTTACTGGCCATTTGCATACACTTTTTGAAAACATGTCTATTCATCTCCGTTACTTGAGTTACTGGCTGTTTTATTTTTTGAGTTGTATGACTTTTTTAATATATTCCAGATACAAACCCTGATTAGATATGTAATTTGTAAATATTTTGTCTCATCCTGTGGGTTGTCTTTTTGCTTTCTCGATGGTGTTGTTGGAATATAAAAGTTTTTAATTTTGATGAAGTCCAATATTGTTGCTTAGGTACGCGGTGCCATATCTAAGCATGCTTCACCAAATTCAATGTCATAAGATTTCTCCTGTTTTTATTCCATGAAGATTGACTTTTAAGAATTTTGCAGGGCATCTTTTTATATTCAATACACTATATAGTCACTTACCATACAATCCATTTTCATGAGCCACTTATATATAATTCATTTAATTTTTATTAAATTACTTAATTTAATGAGTACAGAATCCATTAAACAGGGATGCTGTTGGGGAAGGGGAGGAAGGGAAAGTGACATTACTGACCCAAAAGGAATCTAGGTACTGCATTATCTAGTAATCTAATTTATAACACATAAAAGGTATACATTTCAGAATTATCAAAGAAGACAACCCACACACAAACACATACATATATGTTAACTTCAATAATTTATGACTGTATCCTGTAAAAGCTATAGCTCCAGTATTAAAGACAGATCTCTGTTCATATCTTGGCTCTTGCCATTCACTCACTATGTAATCTTAGGAAGCTATTTTTCATGATAATACTACCACTGCAAAGATAAAAATTATGTAATATAAAACAAAATATTTAGCAAAAGACCTCACACATAGCAGATACTTCTTGGCTATGTTTCTCTTCTTTCCCTTTTAAGAGAAATCATACATCTCAAAAATAAAGACAATTAACTCAATCTGTATAAGCTTCACACTAAAAAGTAGTTATCCTTTATACCTAACTAAAATCAGTAATACTAAAGAAATAATTTTGTTGAAAAATGGAAATAAGAGGCTAACTTCAGAGTGTGAAGCAACTCAGACAAAGCATCAGAACACTCTGGAACTCTGGGAAGAAGCAAATGAGACATTTACAAAAGAATGATAATCATTTCAGCTGCTTCACAGACAAGTGCTATGTGCTAACAGCACTGGGAGAACAGCTAAGGTATAAGAAACCTTGCAACAATTTGAAAGGCCCTAACCTTTGGCTTCACCAGTCCAGGGTTAATTGTCTTATTCCTTTCTCTCTTACTGGGAAACATAATAAAGAGAAAGAAGATAAAGCATGTGTTTTTTTTTTTCATACACACACATATGAAAATGTATTATTATTATTTTGGTGTTATATTTTATAGGAAATATGTTTACTGATTCAGATGAACAAAATGTTTCTCATACATATATGGTCTTCATCTACTGCTCCCCTTGGAATTTTTTAAATGTTGAGTGTTACAGGGTCCCTGTGTGAAGGAAGGTAACTTTTAGAAAACACCTTAGAAGGGGGCTAGATGTTAGAGAAACCAAAAGGTAGATGCTAGGAATTTCCACTGTACTCCCTAATATCCTGGGAGCGAAGAGGGGTTTATAGGGATGGAGTTCAATTTGCCAAAGACCAATCAGGCACGCCTTTGTGATGAAACCACCATAAAAACCCAAGAGAAGTGAGCTTCAAAGAGATTTCAGGTTGGTCAATATATGAAGATTTGAGGGGGGGGGTGGATGATGCACCTAGAAGAGGGCATGGAAGCTTCCCTCCCCTATTTCACTCTATGCATCAATTCCATATGGTTAAAGATTTATATCCGTTAGGATCCTTCGTAAATAAAGTCTGGATTTAGCGAGTAATGTGCTGCCTGAGTTCTGTCCATACTAGCAAATCAATTGAAACTGAGGGGCTATCCCGGGAACCTCTGGTTGATAACCAGTTGATGAGAACACAGATAATAATCTAGGGCTTGAAACAGACACCTGATCTGAGGAGGGGGTCAGGGGATCATCTGTAGCTGGTCTGAAGCACAGGCTGTTCTTTACATAGTAAGCAGTTGTAAAGTAAAAGGTGGTCTTAAAAGATTGCACCCTGGCCAGGTGCAAAAAAAAAAAAAAAATTTTTTTTTTGAGCTTTTAGCCGTGGAATCTGACACAATCTCTAGGTAGCTGGTATCATAATTGAGTTTAATTTTCAAATTCCCTCCTGAAATCTAAGAATTGCTTATTGGTATGGGAAAACAGCAGCAATCTAAGAATTGTTTACTGGTATGGGAAAACATCAGATCTAAGAATTGCTTATTGGTATGGGAAAACATCAGCATTCATATACATCCACTGGAAATCAAGTTGCCAGACACACCACCAATTTTGGCTCTACTATAAAGTTTTTACTTAAGTGATGATACTATCTTTGTTTAGAGACCAACTACCATTATTAATCTTACAAACAAATGTATATAGGAGTATAGTATGGTTCTGTTGAACTAACTGGCTGCATACATGCAGCTTAGCTTCTCAGTACAAAAGTAGGGCAAACCAAACATATATCAAACCTAAACGAATGTAGTAGACCAACACCACATGACTCCTTTCCAGTTTAGCAAGAGAGGGACACCTGATTGCCCTTGGATGATTATACATCCCGAAGCATGACCAGGAACATTTAGGGGACAGATGCATGGCTTCCTACATCACACCCTAGAGGTTGATCAGTGAAATGCCTTGTTGATAAGATTGGAATCATGCGGAAGAGTTGAGTGGTTTGATTACATTATCAGTTGATCAAGCAGATATCTGGTCAGCAGATTCATCCCCCCTGAAGCTTAAGTGACATAAGCATACTTTCAGCTTCACCCTTTTTCCTAGTCCTCCTACACTGTGTGATTAATGCTATATGATATTTCCACCAATAAAAAAAGACCAGGATATCACGCTTCAGCAGATCTGCTACTGGTAACTTGCTCCACAACTACCAATTCTTTGACAGTGCATTACTGCTCACACAACTGTGCAGAGTGCCAACACCACATAGAAGTTATCCCCAAATATCCATTTCCTCAACATAACAGTTCATCCCAGACTGAGAATCAACTTAACTGCTCACCCTCTCTGAAGATGGTAAAAGGTCACCTTTTCCAGATAGATTATCTACTAAAGCAAAGAACTAATCCAATCTCTCCAAGAAAACTACTGAGTCCCTAAGCCATTTAATGTCATCCTGGTGTCTGCTGGACTGGTAGGACAGTGTCAGTGTTCACAGACTTTACTGGCATAAGCAGCCACAATCCTCCCCTGAAAAGTATTAAAATGATACATCCTCTTACAACACTGCTACCATCCCTGACAGAACACGCAAACCAAAAAAGAGAAGGATACACAGCTTGCAAATGGCCTCTATATTGCCTAAACCTGTTCTTTACATAGTAAGCATTGTATTCTTTCACATCCACTATCCAGAAGTTGACTGTCTCCTTTTTCTGTATTTCTCAGAAACTTTTTAATATTCTCCCACTTCTGGGATTCAGCCCTCAATTACCACAATACAACTTGTGTAAGAATCACTCATATCTAGAAAACATGAAATTCCAAACTAAGTTAATACATGGTCTCCTATTATAGGAATTGCTGATTAAGTTTAAGAAATCCAAACTAAGTGATAGCTCATGCTATCATCTAACATGATATACATTGTTACCAAATTCTTGAAATAAGAGCACATGACCTAAGCACAAAATGCTAGTGAGCCATCATAAGTCAACTCTGTACTCCATTATAGTAATGTTTTTCAGGGTTTCTAGAAGTTAGTAGCCAATAATTAACACATATTCACAAAGTGATGCCGATACATTTACAAAGCATATTCATATGTATTCTCTCAATTGAGTCTCTCAATCCAGTGACACAGGTGTCATCATTCCCATCTTATATATGAGGAAAATAAAGTGAAATAATTTGCCCCCAGTAAGACAGCAAGTACCTGAACTGAGATTGAAGCTAAGCCTAAATCTACTCTTGTTCTAAGCCAGATTGTACCTTCCAATAATATGCTATTTCCACCAAACTTTCCTGATTTAGCAGCACAATCAGCAAAGATAATACCTAAAAAAACTGACAAAGAGCCAAAGCAGGCCCCTATGACCAAACCTGGGAAATGTTCCAAGTCACCTGCCAAACAGAATACTTCCTTATTATTTGAAGGACACTCTGTTGCACATCTAGATAGTAATGAATATTTACACATTTTAAAATATGCGTATATACTATATACAAACTACTGTTAACAATAAATTAGGTTTACAACTCCATGTGTTATATTTCTAAGAAGTGGTCATTTATCTGAATATTCATTTTAAAAATATTAAAATCTAAAATAAGAAAAAAGACCTTACCTGTTCACCTGCATCTTGAAATTCTTTGCATGCATCAGGGAACACATCATAAATAATGAGTGGATAGCCATTTTTCATGAGATTCTTTGCCATTGGATTCCCCATATTGCCTAGTCCAATAAATCCAACTGGAGTCTTAGAAGCCATTGACCTAGAACACACTGATTTCAATTCATTACTTTCCACATGGCCAGATAACATCTTTTATTGTAAAGATTCATTCAATTTTTCTAAATCAACTGTTTAGATTTGTTTCTGTTTTTAAAAGGGTAGTGTTAAACTGATGGTCTAATCACATTTAAGACAGCAACAACATGAAAGCAGGCTAACTTTCAATTATTTAGCTCTCCAGTAAACAACAGTAAAATTTTCAGGAATTTCTTGTTTTCTACTGATTAAAATTCCTTTACCATTTTGATACTTGCATGGGCTCTCAGGGAAAATGTCTGAAGACCTTGAGCTAATAACTTGATACACTGCTAATAACTTGATACACTTTCAGAGAAGGGGCATTCCCATTTGCTGGGGGGGGGGGGGGAGTTGTTCGTAAAAAGCTAAGCATAGGTTTAGATTTTCTTCTCTTTCACAAAAAACTTTCTGAAATCACACTGGAACACACAATTCAATATAATGCTTTTTGCAAGAGAGAAAAGAGACTTTGCATTACCATGAAAATTAGACACTTTCTCCATTACTACATCTGGAACTCCACTTAACAAATATTTACTACTTGAGATACTAAAACATAGTTCAGAGAGATACAGCAAGATAATGATACTTGGCCTCAAAAAACTCATGGTCTAGTGAGAACAGAAAGAGAAAAAATTCCACTAGTCCTCTCACCCTATCATTTTACAACTTAATTTTTCCATTTTCATTTAAGGACTCCAGTTTTAAAGCTGTGTGGCACACAAACTAATTTGTCGGCCTTAGTTTAAGATCCTCTCAACTGATGGATCCCTGTTTTTCCTTGAACTTAAACACAATGAAACTGCTTAAAGCAAATTATTTGAAGCTTTGATAGAAATGGAGGTATCCTTGGATTAGAAGCATACTCAGTTCCTTTGAACTAGATGATTTTCTCCAACATTTCCATTAAACATGTGTGTCACCCTGGTGCAACATCCTTTATCTGTGCTAAGGTTCACTACTAGGTATGACAGAAGTCCTGTGTCTGACTTTCTGATTCACAAGGTATCCATCACAGAGAAATGACACTTGATTGAAGTTTTATTTTGATATTAAACAAAATGAGAAGCATACTTTGTAAGAGAACTCTAACAATAATGCTAACAAGTGTGCAACCTACATGGTAGATGAAAGCTTAAAAATTTTTTTAATTAAAAATATTTTTTAACCATGAGAAGCTTGGAGAGGCTTAATTTAACCAAAACCATTAGAAACTATATAAAGACTTAATTTAGTGGACACCTCACTACATCAAATACTTAAAAGCATAGCAAGATAGAATACAATTCATTCATGCAGTCAGTAAGAATCAACTAAGTTATATATGAGAGCCATGATACGGCACCATGCCAGATGCCATGGAGGACACAAATGAGATCTAGTACTTACTTCAACAACCTCCAGACTCAAAGGAAATAAACTATGCATACTCATACAAGAAAGTTGATAAAGTATGAAAGAGAATGCTAATATAAAAGAATGCATCTGGTTTGGGAACGTGAAGAAGGTAGCCTTTGATCTGAATATTCTAAAATGGATTTTAAATAGAAAGTAGGAACAGAATACCATATAAAAAAGGAACATGAATATATGCAAAAACATCAAAAACAAGAAAAATGAGTAATAATAGCCAATTTTTGTGACAATTTTACTAGATGCAAAACATCACCAAGCACAAACACACTGATATTCTCAAATACTGTAGGAGGCAACCTGTGCTGAGGCAGCCCAAGATAGTCTTTACTTTTAACGTCTATATGATACTGCCCTTCATTCTTCCTAGAGATACAAGAAGAAAATAGCAAAATTTAAGATGCAAAGAAAAATGCAATCATGATGGGAAAAACTGGGACACAAACTAACCAATTTGATTTATAAGCAAAAGATAGTGTCACAGACTAGATTCTTGAGACATACCCCACCCACCACCAAATTCCAATGTTGAAACATAATTCCCAATGTGAAGGCATTTAGAAGTGGGGACTTTGGGAGGTGATTGGGTCTTGAGAACAGAATATTAATAATGTGATTAAGGCCCTTACAAAAAAGACCCAGAGAGATCCCCCTAAAGATAAAGCAAGAACAATGGAATAGTGAAAGGACAGCCACCTTTGAACAAAGAAGTAGATCCTCAGCAGATACTAAATCTGGTCTGGGGTACCAGGTCCTACCCCAAAAGCCACTTTCTGCATAGCTAGTTAGAAGAACCAGAATTAGAAAAAGGTAGAGTATATGTTAGGGGATACACTGTATCTGAAGAAATACAACTTTTAATTAAGTTGAAGTATAAGGAATCTGAGAAAAAAACACAGGAATTTGCTCCCAAATGGGAAAAAATCAAGAGTACAATAAAATCATTATTACTCCAAATTTTCAAACTTAAATAATACATCTTCCCATTAAGTAAGTCACACAGTCTGTGTGAAAACAGACTGTAGATAAAATCAATCTATTAGAAAATAGGTCAACACAAAGGTGATGCTGAATAATAAAAAAAAGAGCTAAAATTTTTGACATTATAGATGCAAACTGATAGATTATGTTCTGAGCATCTTGAGCATATCTTAGAACTTGTTACCATACCATGGTAACAGGAAGTACAACCAAAAATCTGGGTACTCCTTTTTTTTTAAAATGAAAAAATTGGTAATAAGATAGTTTTACATTTTCAAAGGTTTTTTTTTTCACTAATCAAAGCATATCATTGTCAAAAACTGAAAAATAGGAAAAAATATAAAATCTTAAGGGATAAAAATTAACCTTACTACACAAAAATAATCAGCATTTACATAATTCTCCCAGCATTTGAATACACTTTTTTGTATCATGAGATTATACTGTTTGTATAACTTTGTGGCAGCATTCTATTACTACTCTAAAAGTGACAACTTACACTATAAAGACCTTCATTGTTTGGGTCAAGTTACTTTAGAAATAAATATCCTCCTAATGCAATTTTATAAGGCCAACTTTTGGTCCCAGGCCATGTGTAGGTTTTCAGAACTTCATGTAAAGCGGAAAAAAAGAAAACCTTTAGTGTGTTGCTTTGAAAATTGGTTTTATACATATAAAAAAGATCAAAAGTAAAAAGGTTTTATTCCACTTCGGTACCTAATTCTGGTTAAATTTCCCATTTCATCACTGGTGAGATGATCACTATAAAATGATCTAATACAAATTATTTTCACATGTTTATGTTGGTGAGTCACAATGACTATGGAGGGTTCACATCTGTAGGTATTTTTTAATCTATAGAAAGAAGTCTAACATTTAATTAGCTTTTTAAGATGAAATATGAAATTTCTACTCAATGATGATAAAATAATAGATCTGTATAGCTTAATTTTTTTATTTTTGACACTTCAAATATTTTTAAATTAAGGTGGATCCACAAGCAACTTTAGGTCTCATTCTTTCAAAACAGAAAAAGTGTTTATAAGGCTCCTCATATTACCATCCCTATGATAGAAACATATATACTATGACGAAAAATATCACAGGGAACTGACAACACTAAATTATGTTATTTGAAAAGGTTCTTAACATCCCCAGACTCAAACTTGCATACACAGACGTTTTCTCACTTTTTAAAATGCCAATATCAAAAAGTTAACACTTTTATCATACATTAAAATTACCAGAAATATTTTTAAACAATTCCACAGAGAAACAATTGAAGTGTTTTAAACAATCATGACAAAAAGAACTATTTGAAAGTTATCATAAATCTATATTCTCATAGCATCTTTGGGTCAAGGGGCCCAAAGAACAAGATTATAACCAGTGGTATTGTTGACCCTTCAAGTTTACAGAAGCAAATATTAAAGTCTCTTTCTTTAGACTCTTCCTACCATTAATAGTGAGAATTTTCCCATTCTAAAAGATACATCAAGAATTCATTAAAATTCCGTTAAAACATCTTGTAAAACCAATAACCAGCACAATGTCTTCATTGGCTAGTCAAAATTGAAAGAATTGTGCATTTCTTATGAAAACCAGTGTCACATTTAAAGCTGTGTAAATGTAAAGACTCTAATTTTTTTAAGTATCTCCAAAGTGGGAGGCATTTTTTGTAGCTCAGTCATTGTAACTCAAATGGTTACACTCAAGTTTGGCACAAACTGTGAGTTTGTATCTTGTTACCGTGATTGTGTATCAGACATCTGTTCTCTTGCATCACATGGAGACTGCCTTCTCAAGCCAGAGAAGAAAATCACTCTCTGCTTAAGTTTTACTGTAGCGGAGGAAGGGGCTTGATTAAAGAATTCAATTTTCAGTTGACTTTTTTCTTATTGAGACAACACTGGTTTACATCGTTTATGTCCAGTCTACTGTTTTTTAAAGGAAAGGACCACTTTAAAAAAAAATCCTGATTATGAACTTGCTAAACACTGCTCTGATACAACTTTCAAACTTTTACGGGCAGACAGACAAGTATCAGTTTCTCCAGAAGTCGACCGTCTTTTCACTAAAGAAGAATCCTGGTGTGGTAAAAAGCTTAGAAATCAGGAAGAATTAAGAATTACTTTCTAGATCCTGCTAGTATAACCTAATTTGTTTTTCGAAGGAGTCTCTGCTTCTTCATCTGGAAAAAATTAAAGACTATTAGACCTCTAGGGATATAAAAATTGCCTCTTTCCACGTCGATGGCCAGCTTATTACCGGGTAGTGGGAGGAAGACAGGTAGTCTCAAGCAACAAATTTGGGGACACTTCATTACATTTTGGTTAATAATTTGACAAGACAAAACATCTTCAGGTAGCACACTTACTCAGAAGGGAGAAAAGGGGTGGGGGAGGCCTCCCTGTAGGTCAAGGGTGATTTGAAACTTTACTGGAATAAGTTACCACCTACTCCGTAGGGACACCTCCTGTGTAAAGCCATCATATCTGATTAAAGTGGGCCGAGTGCACACAGGAGACGTTGAAAGGTTAAGCTACCGGGGCAAGGCCAGGGTCGCCAAGAAAGGTGTAGGGCTGCAGCTGGGGGAGACCCCTCCACGAATGTGTGGGAGCCGTAAATCCAAAGCAGCACTCCCGGGACCCAAAATCTTTCCCTTCACTCAAGCTTCCCCCATGCCCTCTAAGTCCCGAAAAAGTCGCTGTACCCCATTCATCTGGATCTCGAGTGAGGGGGGAAGCTGAAGCGGTTCAGGTGGCAGCCGCAGAGCAGCCAGGCCTTAGCCTCAGGGAAAATTTTGGGTATTCTGTCCCCACCCAACCGCAGCGCCTCCCATTAAAAGACCTCTTCGGCCGCCAGGCGCGAGATGCGGGCAGCCGAAGGAAGGACAAGGGGAGCAGGCGCGAGGTCCTTACCCACTGCAAGGCTGGCCGCGGCCGGCCGCTGCCGGCGGCTCCAGTACCGGAGACCGGAGGAGGCTCCTCTGAGCCATAAGGAGGCTGCCATGCTGCCCCGGCCCCGCCTCCCCGCGCTGACCTCTGTCGCTCTCGGCTCGCCCACTGACTGCGAGTGTGCGCCGCGGAGCGGGCGGGCACGACCGCGGCGTGGGGCCGCGCGCGCACGCGCTCTGCCTCTAGGAGCAAGCACTCACCCGCGATGGGCGGAGCGCGGCTCCGAGAGGCGGGGCCCGGAGGGACAGGGGCTGTCTATCCCCTTACAGACCAGTAAATAGACCAATCAGAATTCCCAGATTCTCCGACCTTCTCCAACCACCAATAGGAGGTCTTGTCAAATGCCTACAAAGTGCGCTCCGGCCCCGCCCCCAAGCTCCCCGCTCTTTGACAGATAGTGGGCGGGAGTCTCGTTGTTTACCAAAACTCAGAGGGTGTGTCGGAGGCGGTGCCTGTCACTCACTGCTGCCTCCTAGAGCACCTGACCCAGAACCGCCCCTTCGGAAGGGTGTAACTGAGTGTGTTTCCTCCTTGCAAGCAAGGACAAAACTTTGACTCATAGCAGCTGTCGCAGTTTTTAGGCAAGAGCAGAAATTCCCTTTCTTTGCAAGTATAGGTACACAATTATACTTCACTAATACGTAGATCTTTTCATTTGTGCTGTTAGTATATTTGTTGAGAAACAATCACGAGTGAAGTCTACCACTAAATTCTTGTTTTTGTTAAACCAAACAGCCCGTAAACTGAAAAATATTAGGAAGCCAAGTTGATAACATTGTTCTCTTTGAAGAGCCGGATTTCTAGAAATAGCACTCAGTGTTCCAATATTATTTTTGTGATGTTTTATAATTCTACATCTATTTCGTAAGCATAAAGTAAATGCAAATCCACTGTGTGCGTGAGAGAGGAGAAACAGATTCATCTGTCAGTAAGTACTTAGTGTGCATATTTCATTCTCTTGAACAACCCTTTACCTTCCCACCTCACTGACCCCATTGAAGGGTTGGGATCTGTGGGGCATGCCTCTGCAAAACGTGCAACATGTACAAGAGTGAAGAGAGTGAGGGGTGGCTAATAGGAACCCTACAGTTTCCACCAGACTCAGTTCTTTTTATGTATTTGCCTGGGTTGTGCTCACCCACCCTTTTAATCTAAATTGCAGAATCAACATATTGACTTTGACCTTATTTTCCTCTGCCCATTCGCCCATGCAACTGAAAGTGCCTAAAGGAAAGAAAAACAAAGGAGTTGGATCATTTCCAAGCTGGCTTTCTCAGGGCCATGGGCATGCTAGCAATGTTTCCAGGAACTGGAACAGAGTGCACGGTTCCTATTCACAACTGGTAAAAAAATAATTCCTTCTTTGGCTGTCTCTCCTCCTCAACCCTTTATTCCACACAAACCAAAAGAAGGAAGAAAGGGAAAAATTCGTTTCAGCTATTGAAAGTTTTCTCAAACCTACTTATTGGTGCCTGGAGCATTTCCTTACCTTATCCTTCCCTGGTTATTTAGACTTTAGCTGGGAGAGACCTCCTGCAACCAATAAAAGTAGCCTTACAGGTTTCTATAATTAACTACTGAAATGTGCCTGCCTTTCAACTATGTTAACCTACCTAGAGATATTTACAACACAAGACAACATATCACTTTATCTCCCCAGCTCCTAAAGTTTATATCCCAGTTCTCTTGAGATTTTATATTCAATTAGATTGCTTTTGTCACTTTTATTGTGAGCTACTGTTTTTGTTTCTATCAGTTGTTTATAGGGTCCCTTTCTCGAAAGTGAGTTATTTCTTTACAAAAGGGTGCCTCTTTTGAACTGCCTCCAACTACTCTTAAGACTCGAAGAGAAAGAAGGGGGAAAGGGTTAGAAAGATCTGGAAAAACTAAAACTGGACACATCTTTTAAATTTTCTTTTTAAAAACCAAACTGATGTGAGGGATTTGAAAACAGTGGCACTGAGATTTTGGTTGTTGGGTTCTTTTTTGCTCGACCAGAACCCGGGAGTAAATATTTCTCCTTATCCTTAACTAATGTAGTTTTTCCTCCAGAAAACCCAATTTATTGATATAGAAATTTAAGCTCTGAAATTTTCACAGACGCTTTCTCATAAGCCTTATGATTTTTTGAAAATATGAGTATTGTCAATAGTATTGTATTTACAAAGGTAGTCACAGTGCTGTTTGACTAGCTCTCATTATTTGCTTGCCTTCCTGATAACTTTGTTTGAAAGGCACTTAACTTCTCTCTCTCTCTCTCTCTCTCTCTCTGCCATGTAGTTTTGTTTGAAATTGTGTTTCAGTTCATTGCAGTTTTTACATCTGCTTCTGGGAAGATGGAATTGATAAAATATATCAATACAGAAAATTTTCTCTATTCCTCCTAAATACAACTAAAAAGCAAAGTACACATTATATATAAAATAAACATCGGTGCTGAAAGGTGAAGAAGGCATATCAACTCAGAACCCAAAGAAAAACAGCAATAAGTAATTCATATTTTGTTTAACTTTATATTCCCATGCAGGGTACTGGAGAAACTGAAAAAAGAGAAATTTTAAAATGCTAAGGGACACCAACAAAGGAAAAGTCACCGAAATAGAAGGTTGTTCTCTCTCTAAACAAAGAATCAAAAGATACAGTCTACTCTGCTTGGGCTGGGGGGGGAGAGCCCCCCTCTGGTTTACTCTAACCTCAATGAGATCCACACTAGACTTGAAAAAAACAGTCTCTCCAGCTGCAGATATAATGGAGAGGAAAGGAAGTAAATAATGACCCTGGATACACTCATCACCTGGGTAAGTCAAGCAAGAAGGTGAGACCAGTGATTGAGGTGATGTGTCACAGATTTCTACCTATGTTGTCTCCAGGTCTAGGGAACCAAACCCCTGATCCAGTTTTGTGCAATGTGAATGAGGATCCCTCCCTTACCAATCAATGGGGGAAGAAAGCCAGAGGGAGGTGGCTGTGGCCCCATGGCAGACCTGCTAACATGAGAGATGAGAGGAACTGGACCAGCCACCTGGAGAATTTTGTTCACAGCAGGGAATGCCTCCACTGCCAGCTGCTGGAAGTTTGGCTCCCAAACCAAGATATTAGAACTGTACGGTACACAAGTAGCACCACATGACAGACATCAGAAAGGATCCTGGAGAAGCGCAACATGTATTTGCCCACAAGTTCTGACATGCTCAGCCTGACTATCTGGCTCCATTACCCTTGGCGATCCAAGCAACCTGTTGCTGTCCAGAGTGCAAGTCTGCACCCAGGAAAAAAGGACATTGTACTGGAAAAGAAAAAAAGACCAGTGGGTCAAACATGAACCAATGACATGCAGCGCAAGGAGTTGAGGTGACCAGAGAGGGTAAGGGCAAAAGAGAAGTAGATTGGGGGATAAGGGATACAATATGCAAAGGAGGACCAAACCTAAGGGGAATGACAACCATACAAACATGATCAATATTGTATGAAAATTACAAAATAAAAATTAAAACAACAAAAAAGAAATTGTATTTCAGTAAATTTGATTAAAATTTTTTTAAAAAGTACAGTCTAGTAAGACGCATAATTTGTAGAAAATAACCACTCCACAATAAACAGACGCAGATTAAAAACTATGGTCCCTCCTCACCCAGGCCAGCAGAGGCCAAGTGAGGAGCCTAGTCGTCCAGAATGTAATGAGACACCTGGACATCCTGTATCTCTTATACTTCAAACCTAACAGTGTGGTATTAGAGAAAGCCAAGACCAAAGAGTTAAGACTTATATCCCTACCACTGTATGGTAGTACTCCCTCCACACATAATACCCCTCCATCTGAGATTAAGGGAGGTGGGGAAAGGAAAGGAGTAAGGGGATATGAGAAATAGTGGTAGGGGAAAAAACAAAACAAATAAATGCAAATAAAATTTTAACTGAACGCTATTTAAAAACACATAAGGATGTGAGAATTATCATTTTGAACACATTACTGTAATAATTCAAGCACTTGGTCTATTAATTCCACATCATATGTTATCCTCTCTATGTTCGTTGTCACACTATAAACAAGAGACTTGTAGGAGCACCATGTTCTAGCATAACATCATCATCTCCAAGGGAGCTGCTATGGTGTCTCCTTGCCAAACATATATGAACACTTCACACCTACTTCTTATAGTCTAATAGAATATATGTCCAAAAGTGAGGAGCTATAGAAAATGAACATAGTAAAGATTTTGTATTATTCATTAGGAAAGTATTAATTTGTCCGATTCTGCAGAACAGCTGTAGATATATTCTTCATTGAAGCACTTGTCATGCAAAATATTCTACTGAATCTTACTTTTCACTAAAAGTTCTATGATTGAATATTTACTTTTGTCATTATGAAGATTAGAGAAAAGCTAAGCAGAAGCAATCTTAGTATCTTGTGTTAAAAAAAAAAAAGCAAAGCTTGGCAACACTTAATCAGGCCTTTCAATTCTTATTTTTCAAACTAGGTCATAAAAAATTAAAGCCTGCAACAACTTTTATCTTCTCCCACAGATGAGCAACCATTTTTTTCTAGATTGACACATTCTAAGATATGATAATAACATCAGTTACAATGAAAATTTTACAATGAAATTTTCTAATCTTCTAAGCTATCCTTCAAGTGATCCATTTTTGTTTGTTTAGTGGACTCTTAGATGTTTTATCTTATTTGCAAGTGTCCAGAATATATCGTAGCCCTCAAGTATTTATGAATTTACTCTCTCAGCACATAGTACATAATGTCTTCTTGCAATAACCATAATAGCTTGCCATTCCTTGAGCATATACTACATGCCATATGCTATACGTTCTCTACACAGATAAATTTAGATAGTTCTTTCAGCAATGCTATAAAGTAATTATTATTTGCATTTTTAAGATGAGATCTTAGTGCATTAAGAGATTAGTTTGCCCATGGTCATCTAGCTAGTACCTAGAACTAGAACACTAAACCAGATATCTAATTTCAAATTTCATACTTATAAAATCAGGGACTGCCTTCTAAGTGGGAAATTGAATGCTAGTTTCCTGTAAGGCAGAAACGCTAATGGGCCTAGTAATACTTAATTTAGTACTGTTTCTGATGTTTGACACGTAAAAAATATTTAGTGCTTAATTTAATTCATTTATTCATAGGAATACAGAAACAATTTGCATGTGCTAGGGTAGAAAAAATGAAAATATTTCTCAATACCTCCCTCTAATCCTTCTTACTCTATTGTGAACTTTTTGTCCCTAAAATAATTCCTGACTACAGATTTATCAAGAACAGTGTTTGAAAAGAAACTTATCTTTGTACTACTAGTTGGCTTTTTTCCAACAAATTTCTTGATTTTAACCTACTCTGCCAATATGATTGAGATGAGCTCAGTTCATGTAATAATACATAGAAAATGCTATCTCTCTTCTACTAAGTCAACATCACACTAATACCAAAACCAAATAGATAAAACAAAGAAAGAAATCTACAGGCCTATTTCCCTAACAAACACAGATGCACAAATTCTCAACAAAATCCTAGCAAATAGAATCCAACAATGCATCAAAAAGATAATACACCATGACCAAATGGGATTTATACCAGGGAAACAAGGATGGTTCAACACCCAAAAATCAATTATTATAATCCAACATATCAACAAAAAGAAAAATAAAACACATGATCATATCAATAGATGATGCTAAAAAGCATATGGCAAAGTTCAACATCCATTTATAATGAATGTCCTTGAAATTCTGAGGATAGAAGGAACATACCTTAGCATAATAAAAGCAATATATGACAAACCCACAGCCAAAATCACCCTAAATGACAAAAAACTGAAAGCCTTCCTTATAAGATTGTAACAAGACAAGACTGTCCATTCTCACCACTGCTTTTCAATATAATATAGGAAGTCCTACATGAGCAATAAGGCAAGAAAAGGACAAATGAGGAATCCAAATAGGGGAAGAAGTAAAATTATTACTGTCTGCCAATGACATGATAATTTATATAGAGAACCCTAAAAATTCTACAGAGAATCTAATGAAAATAGTAAACCAATTTAGTAAGGTAACTGGTTACAAAATCAACACACAAAAATCAGTTGCCTTCTTATATGCAAAAAATCAATCTGAAGAAGTTCAGAAAACCACTCCATTTACAGTTGTACTAATGAAAATTAAAAACCTGGGAATAAACTTTACAAAAATTATGAAAAACAACTATAAAACATTGTTAAAAGAAACAGAAGACACAAATAAATGCTAAGGCATTCCCTGCTCATGGACTGGAAGAATCAACATTATCAAAATGGCCATCCCACTGAAAGCAATCTACAGATTTAATGCAATTCTAATAAGAATCTAAATGACATTCTTTAAAGAAACAGAGGAAATACTCCTGACATTCATATGGAATAATAAAAAGCCCTCAAATAGCCAAAGCCTTCCTGACCAAAAGGAGAGAGAATAGAGGGATAGCACTTCCAGACTTTGAATTATACTACAGTCATAATAATTAAGACCGCATGGTACTGGATTAGAAACAGACACAGACCAATGCAACAGAATTGAAAGTCCAGAAATAAAGCCACGCATGTACAATCAACTAATCTGTGACAAAGGTGAAAAAAACATACTTTGGAACAAATATTGTCTCTTCAATAAATGATGCTGGGAAAACTGGACTGCTACATGCAAAAGAATAAATTTAGACTCCCTCACACCATACATGAAAACCAGCTCAAAATGGATAAGAGACTTGGATGTAAGACCTAAAATCATAAAGTATATAGGAGAAAACACAGGCAAAACACTCTATGGCCTATACCATGGAAACATCTTCCAGGATACATCTATACAAGCAAAGAAAATGAAGGAAAACATAAATAGCTGGTACTATATGCAGCTCAAAGTCTACTGCAAAATCAATCAATAAATAAACAAACAAATAAAGCTTCTGCACATCCAAAGAGACAATAACCAAAGCAAAAAGACAACCAATAGAACAGGAAAAAAATTGTGCACTCCACTCAACTGACAGGGGTCTGATATCAAAGATCCATAAAAGAACTCACACAACTTAACAAAAGCAAAGCAAAAAGCCCAGTCAAAAAATGGGGAGAAGAGCTTGAGACACTTCTCCAAAGAGGAAATACAAATGACTAAGTGGCATATAAAAAATGCTTAACATCGCCTATAGTCAGGAAAATGCAAATCAAAACCACAATGAGATACACCTTACACTTGTAAGAATGGCCAATTTCAGAAAGAAAAAAAGGAAAAGTAAAAGGGCAACAGCAACTGCTGGTGTGGATGTGTAGAAAAAGGAAAAATTTGACACTGCTAGTGGGAATGCAAACTGGTCCAGCCACTATGGAAAGCTGTGTGGAGGACTATGATCTAGCAATTCCACTTCTGGGAATCTACCCAAAGGATACAAAAACAGTCATTCAAAAGGACACCTATACTCAAATGTTTATTGCAGCACTGTTTACAGTAGCCAGGATATGAAAACAACTCAAATGCCTCAAAACAGATGAATGGATCTGAAAACTGTGGTATATGTACACAATAGAATATTATTCAGCAATCAAAAAAGACAAATTTGATGCATTTGTAATAACATGGATAGCGCTAGAAGGAATCATGCTAGCAGAAATAAGCCAGAAAGAAAAAGAGAAATACAGGATGGTCTCACCTATATGCGGGATATAGGGAAAACAAACAACAAAAGGACAAGTAAAACTTAAAACTAACTCTCAGCAGAACTGTAGCAGAGAGCAAAGGAGGAGGAGGGGTAAAATCGGGGAAGGAATGGGCACAAGAGATTAAGATGATGGTTCACAGGTGACAATGTGGTGGGGGATCTTAGGGGTAGACAACAATGTAAATATATATGCAATCAATTAAAAAATAAAATAATGATAGAGAAAAAGAAAATGTCATCTCTCAGGGAAACTTGGTAGAGACTTTCCCCAGGGTTCTTATTTGGGACTGGTCATCTAGGTACTCTCTCCCTCACCCAAAATTCCAAACTCAGAAGAACAGGTGTTCACCACCAATCACTGCTGGTACAGCAGTTTAGGTACACATTCTTTCTAGTTAGGGTGTTGGGAACCCCTCCCCAATCCAGGTTCCCAGATACCAGCCAAGGGCTAATCTTGTTAGGAGGCTTTTTCAAAAGACAGCTGTCAAAAAATTACTTCTGTTTCTCTTTTGATTTCTGACAAAGTCCAATAAAGACCTGGCAGAACAGGTACCTAGTAAAGTCCCTGAGGAAGAGTCATGAATCCCAGACATAATTGTCAATTTCAGTGGTCTTCAGCTAAACAATGAATAAGAAAGTAAACACTTGATTGAAGTAAAGTCCACTCACGGTTTTGATGAGAGATGATTAAGCCCAAATGATTGTGCCCAAGGATACTCCACTCCACATAGCTCAATCAACTGCTTACAGTATAGAATCAAAGGCAACTAAAGCTCTCCAGATGCTCGCACAACATGGCAAGTATCCCTCAGGGAAGAAAGACTGAGACTGATCTTTGAGGTGAATGCTTTCTTGGAAAATTGGTGCCATGCCAATTCTCTGGCTCTTGTTTTTCTCTTTGTCCCAACTTCTTTGGTGCCAAAGTCTGATCTCTACCTGTCTGACATAGATCCAAACAACTTTTTAGTGCACATATGTAGCAAAGACTGACTTCTGTAAATAGTATTCCCACAGTAGAGAGTCAACTATTTCTTGAGAAAAGCCCCTTCCTCACTTCAAATCAAGCTCACATGATTCCAAGCTCCTGGAACTATGAGGTCCAATGTAAAAAATGCTGTGTCTTGTATACAGTGACCACAGGGCACCTTTGTCCACTCACCTACCTCCCCCCTCCCCATCAATACTAATTGCTCATTGGACTGTTAGGTCACTACAGAGGTGAGATTTGGGGGACATATCACTTAAGGAATATCAGTACTTTTCCAAACCCAATTCAAACTGTGCAAATACTGGTTATGAATATTACTAATAATATTACTAGCAATGTATTACCAATGTGTTTATGACTCTCTAGATTGATAGATTTATTTGCTCCCTGGATCTTGCGTCTCATGAGTTTCTGGTACTGAGAGTCCTGGACTGAAATAGATGCAGTATATTTATCTGAACAAAATCAGAAAAATTCACTTGCAAATGCCTTGATATGAGAAATCCTCAGATATGAGAAATATTAATAGATTGTGCACTTTGCACTCTGGACATACACTCTCTGGTTGACCCCACTGACTATCCTATAAAGTTGCACTGTGCAAAAGAAATATGATGCAAACCATATCTGCTAGTAAACACATTTGAAAGGGAACAAGCAAAATTAATTTTAGTGATATATTTAACCCAGTATTGAAAATATTATCATTTCTTCATATAATCAATATTAAAAAATATTAATGAGAGAACGTGTTTCCTTTTCCAAGCGAAATCCTCCAAATCTAAGGTCTGTTTCATATTTATAGCACATCTTTATTTGGACCAGCCACATGTCAAGTGTAGCCACATATGGCCAGTGATTACTGTCTTGGAGTGAAGCTCTGAGAAAGATCAGAAGGTGTGAGAACTCAACCACGGCCACAGTAGTCAGAAAACTGGAGACCCTGCATTCCTCCCTACCCTTTGGCTTGCACTGCAATAGAGACTGATGACTCTTAAGAAATACCATGGTAGACAGGTACCATGGAACATACCCCATATTTTCATACAGACCAATGCCAAGTGTGCTTCATTTCAGGATGAAAAAATCTCCTCCCCATGAAGTCCTAAAGATACCACTTTAACTCATAAAGATTTCACTTCAAAAAGCATTCTGACTTCTTGGTATCAAAACACATTAACACTTAAAATTAACCAATGTCAGAATTTCTAGGGGCCCAAAGCTGTTCACACCTTCATTCTGAACTTACTAAGACTGCAGTTCTTTCTAGTCCTGTAATCTTAAAAGAATGAACAAATCCACCAAAAGAAAATTCCCACATCTTTCCATGGTTGGCAAAGTTCTTGGAATAACCTCACTATTCGAATGTAACAAGAGAGTAAGGAAGATCTCTCCTGCAAGTATAAACAGTTACCTATCCTTGTAGACATGTAGGCCTAGATGCAAATCTTTTTGCTGTGCCCGGCTGCAGATTGAGAAGGCCATTGGGGCCCTTTCAAGACAACTAATTTGGCTCATTAGAGATTCCAGTAGCCTACATGCAGTATCGCTTCACTCATTAGTCAGACAAATGAGGAGAATACTTTTGACCAAAAGATAAGTCATGGATTCCCAAGGAGATACTATCCCTTTTCCTGTTCCCTAAGCCTAAGCCTAAGCCCCTAAGCCTAAGAAGACAGCGTATTCAATTTAATCATAAGCCTTCCTTTTTCTCAGGGTCGATTTCAGGGGTGATGTGCCTGCTCACATTTAGCACTGAACACTTGACCATGGACTTGTTAGATTCACCAACAACCATACACTTGCACGATGAGTGATACATTAGAGACCAACAAACAGATTCCCCTCCTATAGAATCCTTGATGGGTCTCATACTTGTGACTCCTCCTTAAGACATTTCAAGTCCAGGTTCAATCTACTTTTCATCATCCCTAAACTTGTGGTCAGGAATGGGTGAATCAAGTACTAAAATACTTTAAAATTAGACCGTCTTCTTAAAAGAGCAACTTTCACACTATGGAATTTTTCTGTAACTCCCCTCAACCTGCATTTAGAACATGCACTCCAACTACAGGTTTCCCTCCAAGAAATTTTCCATCATTGCTTTCAGTCACACCTCTAGCAACCCACCTAGAATTCCATGCAGTTCAGGAAAACCTTCAAGCTTTTGAAATCTAAATGATTGACATCAAAAGTTTGAAATATGACCAGACAATAATTGCTTTTGCTGAAGTGGACCCACAGAATTGTTTGCTTTGCTGGTGTTCTATAGTCTGGCAGGAACATCGAATTTTGCAGGACAGTCTATGAAAAGTGGGTAAGCCAAAATGTTTCTAATTGCTGTTCCTATTTTGAAAGCACTCTATATTGGGTTGGAGCTGAAAAAGAAAGTCCTTGGTAGTTTTAACTTGATGCTATAATTAGCAAGGAAAGATTCTGTTGCTTATTTGTCAGGGGGTCTATGAACTTCTTTCTGTAAACTTTACATGGCTTCTTTGTAACCAGTCATTAGTGAGGGAAAATAAGTTAAAGAAATTTTCAAGTATACATTCATTAAGTATACATACATTAAGTATACATTTTAAGTTTTTAAGTATGCATTTGCCATGAAGATCTTGATAATATATTTTCTCCAAATCTCACATTCTTGAGGATAGATTTCTATTTCCCCCATAGTTGTAGTCTAAGCAATAGCAGAATCTAATAAATGATTTATATCAAATGGGAGAGCTTCCTTTTAATTTCATCTTTTCAAAGGACATATCATAATCATTATTGCCTCGCTTTACTCTGTCTGCTGCTGCAACAGGGAGATTACTTAATTTTCTTCGATAATAAGTTTATGGTTGACAGCAAATTTTGTGAAGGCAAACAGTGCAAATATTTTCATAATGGCCTTGAGGGCCACTAGGTTGGGGAAATGCTTGTTGATTTCCTGAAAGGCACCCATTTACATGCCCCTCTTTTCCCTTCCTAACAGTATCTTAATTCAGATACCAGTATGATTCTTCCTGTCAGAAGAAACTGTCACACCCGGATCCAGAGAAGGGTTATTGCAATTCAGAGTTGTGTGATTGCCCTTATTCCTTTGACCAGTGCTGGGCTCAGCTGATCTATGTGCCCATAGCATTCCTCTAGCCACAGGGATAGGTTCAGGAACAACAATTAGTCTGGGCCATTAAGAAATTAGAATGAAGATTGGACTTTGCAGAGTGCCTGCCTCAGGTTTGGAGGGGCAAAGGAACACCATCAGGGACATTTGTCTTTGGAACCTTTAGGACTAAAAATGGTGACTGGGGTAAGATAACTGGATACTTGTGGCTTTAAGGACCTTTAAGGGCTTTTGTTTTCCCAGTTAATTTTCCTCATAAATAAAACCTTTTTTTTTTTTTTAATGAGAATAGGTATATAGAACCTTCTGAACATTTGCTTATCTTACAAGAGAATCGCAGGAAGAAATACCCTCCTTTTCTGGACATTGAAGAAAGCAAATACAAAGGTAGCATTTGCCACAAGAAAAGTCAGAGTGGGGATTAATGCAACAAACAGGAGTCACAGAGCTAGCAAACTGCACCAGTTTGAATCTGAAGCCTGCTCTGCTTTGGATGTCCTTTACATGGACCAGTAAATTTGCAGTGACGTGAGTCAATAAAAACTATGTCAAACCTGTTTTGTGTTACTTTCAGAAAAGTGTCCTAACTGAAAGGTAAGTTAGTTTTAATTTTACTTCACTTTTTAAATATCTTTGAGGTTAAAAAAATGTTGTATAAGTACCTGGTAAAATTCTAGTCATATAAAAGGACAAAGTAAATGTTCATCCCACTTTAGATACCGTTCACCTCTCCAGAGTCAACCACAGAAACAGTTTTACACAGGTACGTGTGTGTGTGCCCGCTTGTATTTCTACTCAAACAGAAGCACAATGTACACTGTTCTACATCTTGCTTT
This sequence comes from Uropsilus gracilis, assembly GCA_004024945.1. Classification (NCBI taxonomy): domain Eukaryota; kingdom Metazoa; phylum Chordata; class Mammalia; order Eulipotyphla; family Talpidae; genus Uropsilus; species Uropsilus gracilis. The sequence goes on along the minus strand of PVHY01001866.1, from coordinate 105,821 downwards.
TTGTAAATATGTCATGGAGAGCATTTCAAATCATATTAACAGATTTATCCCATCCTTCTTAAAGATCATATGGTATTTTACTGTTGCGATATACTATATATCATTTATTCAATTCTTTTTTTATTATAAAATGGTGAAATGGACATTCTTAAATCTACATATTTGAACAAATATGTGAGTTTAAACCTGAGGGTAAACTAGAAAAAGAATAACTGGCTCAAAACTTTTTTAAAAATTACGTTTATTGGAGTAATGTTGATTTACAACACTGCATATGTTTTAGGGGTATAGATTTATACACCTCTACAAAAATGCTATCACACTGCACCTATTATGCAATCTGGGTGTCAAAATCAGAATCCATTATTTTTGCTATCCAAATAATACTATGATATCACAAAAATATATTTCTACTCTGATTCCCTCTCTCTCACTTTGCGCCATCTCCCATCACAAGAAATTCATATGCCTTAGGGACTGTACAACTAACCCTACTTACTTAGTCATCTCCAAGGGGGGAAAAAAAATAGAAATTCAGTCAACCGGTCAAAGTGGCATAGTGGGTTAGGCCTCAACTGTAGCTGGTGTCAAGGCCACATGGTGGCGCTATTGAAACACAGGTTTTGCAGTTGCCTCAGTACCCTTCCTTTCACCTCCAGACTGTCCCCTCGCAAGCAAAGAAGCAGAATTTAACAGGGAACTAGACTCTATCTCCTCTAAAACTCTGGCATCTCTGTCCCCTTTCACACATAATTCCTCTCATGGCAGGAAATACCATTCATGCAATCAAGTCCATGGGCATTCTGCTTGCATAACAAGTTGCATAACAAGATCTTCTTGTTGCTTCTATCCTGGCAACTTCTACTTGGTGACCTTTGGTTTTGAGACTCTGTCATCCATAGTCACCAAGGATGTCCCTCTCTCAGATTTACCTCTGATGTTGGTAAATTCTTGCCTAACTACCAGGCTAGGGCCAGAGGAAGTTCAAGCCCTTACAATAAGTTCAAGCCTTATAATGTGTGTGCCCTTACTTACTAGTGTCTTTCTATTTTCCAGTGTCCACTATATCCACTTGCTTACTGTGTTTTGTTCCACCTTAGACCCCAAAGGGAAAATTCCATTCTTTTTCATTTTCCCATAAGAAATTTAACAGAACTCAGCATTGTTGTGAATTCAATTTCATATACTACCCCAGGGAAGGACTCTAATTGGCTTGACTTGGGTCACATGCCTGCCCTGGGTCAGTGTGTGATCAGTAGGGGGAGGTGGTGTCAGTGTGTATCTGCATCTCATGTCACCATCTATGATGGGGTGACTATGAGTAGCAGCTTGGAGTTCAGGAAGTGTAATATTCCAAAGAAAGTGGGGAAATATTACCTAAAGATAAAATACAGAAATGCTCAAAACAGAGGCAACAACCATCCACTGCTGGTGGAGATTTGACACTTCCCTGTTCTTAGTTCTCTCCTTTGGATTTTTTTTTACAGTTCCTGGAGGCCAATTGGGAAAGGTATGCTTTGTGGGAAAGAACTGTAAAATGAAAACATATTTAACATAAAGTAATGCTGAAGGATGTCCTTTGAAGCATTCCTTTGAAATATTAGCTTATCTATCATGAAGTGTTAAAGTATGGCACAATATTTGCATGCTTTTGAACCCTCTGACATATGGCATTACTTTGTTTTCACATAATGTGATATAATAACTTAGAACAGTCAGTGGAAAAATTAAATCAGAAGATGATTTATGCTAGTTGGGTAAGAGGGGAAATGCAAAATAACCTTATTGCTCATTCAGTCCTCTACTCTTGTTTTCTAATTTTGTGTCTTAGAAGTTTTTGGTTTTATTTTTTTAATCTGTAAAATTCTGTATCAAAATATGGGATTTAGGCCATGGAATGTGAACTGCTCTGATCTTGGGAGCCATTAACAAAGAAATTCCCTTTGCCCTACTGAGTTTCTGGAACGCCTGCTGCATTGGAGAGTCTAGTCATTGGCAACCCATTTTTTAACTTTGAGGCTAGAGATTCTCTTCTAAAAAGGCGTCAGGACAGGGACTGGAAGCTGAGTACTTACTTATATTCTCAAGGTGCTTGAAAACTTTCCAAAATCATAGGGAGACTAGACAACTTTAATGCAATATATTTTCAGATTCTCAACTTCCACTTGTCCCTTTCCTGATACTCTGCCAACTCTTCCCTTTTCAAATTCACCCTTCTACTTCTCCTAGAAAACCAGTCATCTCTCTCCCGACCTGAATCTTACTTTGGTGCATTGCTTCAAGCTATAAAAATATCTGAGGCAACTCATAAGGGGATAATTAAATATATACTGTCTCTGAATGAGAGTGATTGCAATCCCCACTCCTACCACCCAAAAAAACAAAGAAAGTCTCAGGAAAAAGTGCCAATGTTGGGCCAGGCACGGTGGCTCATGCCTGTAAGTTTCAGCCTATGAAGCGGCCGGGGCTAAGGATTGCGGTTTGAGTCCCTCCTGGGGCCCTTAGTGAGACCTAGTCCCAAAGAAATAGCTGGGTGTGGTGGCGCGTGCCTGTAATTCCAGCTACCTGGAAAGCTGAGACTGGGGATTGCTTGAGTCCGTGGTACCTCGGGCAACAAGAGCCTGAGGTTCCATGGACAAAAATAGCAAGACCTAGTCTAAAAAAAAAAAAAAAAAAAGGTGCCAATGTCTTCTTTTCTCTTAGGCAACAAACTCTTGGCAGTTTCCATTCTTGTTTCTCTCACATGGAATCAGAAAGTTTCATCCCAACTGTCTTAATTTTAAAATGATACAGCAAGTGTCATTTAAGTGATTAGTTTGGTAACGAAAGACTGGTTTCTAAGGTGGTATATTTGTACACCAAACTTAATACATAAACGAAATGAGCTAAAAGTATAGCTCCAAGGATTTGACTAAAACAAAGTATAAAGTCAACTTACAATACATCAAGAAGTACATGTTTTACAGTTATTTAAACTTAGATAAAACAGCTTTAAATATCATTGTAAGGTATTCAAAGAATTGTTTTTCAAAATTCTTTCAGGATTATAAACAAAGAATTTTGAAGATAAGCCGGGCATGGTGGCTCATGCCTGTAAGCGTCAGCCTATGAAGCAGCCGGGGCTGGGGATCGTGGTTAGAGTCCTGCCTGGGGCCATAGAGAGACTTAGTTCCAAAAAAATAGCTGGGTGTGGTGGTGCGCGCCTGTAATCCCAGCTACCTGGGAAGCTGAGGTTGGGGATTGCTTGAGTCTGTGGTACCCCGGGCAACAAGAGCCTACGATTCCATGGGCAAAAATAGCAAAACCTAGTCTCAAAAAAAAAAAAAAGAAGTTTGAAGATCCCTGGTCTAAAGAACCAGGAAGCCACCTTTTGCACTCTAAATTCATTAGGAAAATGCAGCTATATAACTTAGAGTTAATTAACTATGAAAAATGTTGCATTGAAAGGAAGAATGTATAAAATCATGGCATCTTAGTAAAAAGTCATACTTAACTAAGCTAGCATTTTTCTTATGTTTACTTAATTTTTTTGCTCGAGTCTAATCAAGTGTGGGTTTATCCCTGTTAAATATAGAATTTAGCCAGAGGACACACTAAAGCTTTTTCCTCCACCATCTTTTAACCTGTTTATGTTGTAGGTGGGAAGTGATTGCTGTTCAAATACTGTTTTCCCAAAGTTTAAGTCTATTAAGCCTATATTTGAACTCTCGTGAGACTAAAACTTTCTCATTACAATTCTCCTGGTGGTGTTTTTCCCCCCACTGCTAAATATCCAAAAGAAAATAGCCATTTTTCCATACTCTGGTAGATCCCATAACTGTTTCTACCTATGGGAAAAAATTGCTAAAAGCACTGTTTTTACTTTCCCTTTTTTACCTCTGCTTAAACTTAGATACCTCAGAGTCATTTAACATGACAAGATGCAAAATTAATTGCTGAAGTTTGATTATATTAAATTGCCAGGTGGATTTATTGACCCAGAGCCAAACTGGTTTTCCTACCACCAGAATTTTCCTCCCTATTTTTAATAACTGAAAAATGTTGAAACATATAAGGACATTGTAAATATGTAGCAGCATGGTTTTCTCTACAAACATACCCTCTTACCCATTAATTAGCTGCCAATTGAGAGCAAAATTTAGCCAAGGACAGAGAGACTCCTGAGAGTAGAAGGGAGAGAAAAGGAGAGCTGACTACAAAAGGCAAAAAAAGTTGTTTGGAGAGCAGGCATGCCAAAGCCACACTTCCTATTGCTCAAGCTTGCCTCTAGCCAGGCCAGTGGTGAGGACAAGGCTTTCTTTAATCACCGCATTTTGCCTGGCATAACCATTTTGGGTGCAGAAATAGTAACTTCTTGAATAGACATTTGGAGCAGAGGATCCTTTTTCATTCTGTTTTTCTGTGTTTCGTTTTTATTTTCTATCTGCATTATAAGCAAAGACCATAAAGTAACTTTGACCCAATTCTATCTTTGGGCACAGAAATATAGCTTTCAGAAAGATGTTACAGCTACAGAATGTGAGAGGTTTCTCATATTTTTTACCAGTTTTCAATGTATGGTTGCTTGCATTTATATTTTGTATTTGTGTCCTATAAGGACTTTTTTCTTAAGAAAAGAATCTCCAAAGGATAATAACGTGTTCCTTGGGGTGATATAAACATTTTCTAGTCTTATCAGCAGAGAATGCAGAGCAGTCTGTGCACAGTGAATAATTGTTAATGATGATAAGACAAAACTAAGCAAAATTAAGAAGCTGTGATTCACTATCAACAGATGATATAACAGTGAACTCTTTACCAAGAAGAAACAAGTTAATTATTCATGTAGTATATTTTAAAACAACAACAAAAAATAATGGTTGGGTTATAAAGTAACTCTGTCAGCTCAAAATAAATGAAGGTTCAAATTCAGTTCAGTTAAGTACATCTACATGCACTTGAAAAAAGACAAAATCTTCTATTACCTGTCTCATACTAATTAAGACACTGAGATCCCTCAGGAATTCACTGAAACTTTATCTACCCCACTCCCCAGTTGGTCAGTTTTGAGTCAATGCCTTCCAAATCTACTTTCAACACCATGTAGGAATAACCTTAAATTTTAATTACCAACCTGATCTAATTTGCGGGGTTTTTTGCATCTCTTAGAAAGTCCCTCGATTCTTCCATAGGTACTGCTATATAGAAAACTTTCGTTTCCCCAGCCTTCTGATATAAAATAAATAAATATTAAATCATGTATTGGCTTACATTTTGCATGAAATGAAATGCACTGCTTTTATTTTGCTTCTTGATACATGTACCTTTTATTTAGCTTACTAATAACTGAGAAGCACTGAAAGAAAAAGGAACTATGGGGCTGTTTGTCTTTCCTTTCTATGTCATCATTCTGAGAGTACGTCATGGGCTAGTGTAGGGAAATAATACTAGTAAGAAACAATAGAAGAATTCCTCAATTGTTTGTTTCTGGGAATGCACTGCCTTCTTTCTGTTAGGCAAATCCAGTTTAAATGAAAAGTGTGGTCACTTTCTTTTGTTCATCTGAATCTTGCTGAACACTAACTAGCTCATTGGGAAATACAGGAACTCTAAGCAGAGGGGGCTGCATACATATGAAGCAATGGGAACAATACACAAACACATTGGGTACAACCCCTCTTCTCAGCACATGCTCTATTGTACTCCCAGACCTCACTTACAACTGCAAAGGTCAAATGTTTTGGCAAAGGTAAAATTTTAGGAATTTCAAGGTAGTGATAGCAGAGCATTTGGGACTCCTCTGGGAGTGTCCTCTTGTGTGATTGCAAGTTTGCACACCCACGCAGCTGGTGGGTACCAAGTCTCCAAGGATTTGGATTCTTTTGGTCTGTTTTGTGCCTTCATTCTCTTATGGGGCTTTCCATCACCAAGGTCACTTCATGACCCACAGTTTAACTGTGGGTTAAGCATGCTGCAGTTTAACTTCAACAGATAGGAGAAAAGCAAAGTACCCAGATGCTCCCTCTTCAACCTGATTAAGCACTCTTGAAGGAAACTTCTCAAAAGCCTGCTTCTACCTAGATAATTTTAGCCAGAACTTCATCACCAGGCTCTACTTCAACTTTAAAAGCAAGTAGAATTAGAGTCTTTTTGCTGGTTACATTGCCACCTTGAATGAAATCAGGTTGTTACTAAAAAGTAAAGGTTAACTGATATGATAGCCAATTAATTGTTCCTGTCATGCCAACCTTGAAGATAAAGTTTACTTGATCCAAACTTAAATTTTACTTATGTGGATTATTTCTGATTTTCATCATTATTAATACTTTTAAAACTTTAAAAATATATCTTACTCTAAACTTCTTAAAAATCTATTTCTAAACAACTAGCACATATTTTGGAGATATTTTTCCATTTATTAAAGCAAAATAAATAATAAGTACTTCAACTTTCAACAAGAACTACTTGCAGCAACTTTTTTCCTTTAAAATAAAGGAAGACAATTAAATTTTATATTAATATTTACTGACATAGACACATTGTTATATACTGACATAGACATTGTAGGGTCAAAACTGAAGTTTTTCTGAATGAATTTTGGTACAAAAAGATTTCTAAATGGAACCATTAAGATCTGAGTATTATGAGCAAACTTATTTATTGAGTATAGTTCTACTTACTCTAACATTTTGTCTTTCACATATAAATATCTCGGTACATGTCCCATCTGAGTGTATAAAATTAAACTACCTGAACACCTTTAAAAAATTAGAGTAAAACATAAAAATGTCTATAAAAAGAAATTCATTAGAGATTTCAAAATATCCGTAAGTGCTAAATAAGGTTTCCAGAAATCAGTGATTATGCTGAAACGTGTCACAAGGGGAACTGTTAACAAGTGTTACTTTGCCAGTGGTAGGAAGATTGCCAACCTTTAATTGGCTTTAAAGTTGGTGTTCTATCAATGGTGTATTGTAAAAGGCAATAATGCCCACATTTATGATTAAACCTGAAATGGGAACTCTAGATTTGACTAAATGTGGTACTATGTAGTCCTTCTAATTAAAAATATTCAAATGACTGCCTTTTAAATTTGATTAGGATGTTTATTATCATGTTTTTATTAAAAACAAAAAAAAAACAAAAGATGTTTGTCTACACTTCACAATATACAATGACCAGTCAGGCCTCCTCTTGTTTTGCTAGGCATTAACTGTTTTGTTCTAATGAAAATATTGAGAATAGCTCTTTCCAGGCTGCTGAGAAGATGGAATTCTACTGAATGAAGCAAAAATCTGGCATGGCATTTTTCTTTGGATTCTGTAAGAAGAGAGGGTACCCTCATTAATGAATGCAGATGCATGATTGTGTTGTTTTTAACAAGCAAAGTAAACAACGCTCAGTTCATTGGTTTCTGGAGTTCTAACTGAATTCCAAACTGCTTACTGATTCTTATCCCAGAGCAGTGCAAAAGAACTCATGAATAACAACATGAACAAGCACATACAGAGAAAACCTCCCATCCAACTATTGAGAGAAGCCCCAGAGAAAGGCTGCTTTCAGTATATGTGAGGTCAAGAGTGGGGGACAGATCCATTGAGGATACACTCAGTATTTCATATTCAATATTCAGTTGATGAACCTGTTTTTTCCTGCTGACTCAATGGCTTTGTGGATTAGAATAATTTACTACATTTCTGACTTTTGTAGGTTACTGATTCATCAGACTACCTTTTCATATCAGCTGTGTGTTTTTTCACCCTCTCCTTTTCCTCCCACTCCATGTAACATCACACACTCCATATTTTATCTCATTGGTTATATGAAACTGGTAAGAAACAAGCAGTGACCGTGGCTACAAGGCCCTTGTGGCAGGCACTCTTGGCTGTCTTCCCAAGGTCATACCTCCTCTCTCTGTCTTTCTTGCTGGCAGACTGTCTCTCTACAATAGAGGCAGAAAATGCCAAGTACTTGCATTCTCAGCCTCCCTTGTGACACCAGTTTTAGCCTGTGATGTAAGGGAATGTCTTCTGGGATTTCTGGGAAAGAAGAAAAGAAAGAAGAGTGTCTCTCCACCTCTTCACCCCCAGATTTTCTGTTTTAAATGTGATTATGTGAAAATGTGATATCTTGTGACAATGGGGATAAAAATTAAGAAATTGTACAAGAGTTATTTTAGAGTTTCCTGCACTTTCACTGTATGTTATTTTAAAAACCACTTTTAGTTTGTATTTATTTACTTTACTTTCACCCACATCATCTTAAATAACATTTACCCTTAAAGTCATTATAGTTCCCCTATACAGTCTGGTTTTGTGATTTAAGATGTCTTTCAGGCAGCCCCCAGTAGCAACCTAGATATTTCTCAATCCAGTGTCTTTGATGCTATAGGAAATTCACCTTCAACCAATTGCATACATGTCATTTGTGAAGAATTAAGTACAATTTAAGTATGGTCTATTTAGTGACTTATTCTTCATGAAAAAATTTACCTGCCTTAACAATAGTGCAATTTTTGATACTTTGATACTTGGTATTTCTATAAAGATAAGGTAGAATGCCTGTGGACATAAAAATGTGTTTCTTAATGGCATGTATCAAATAGATGGGAAGTAAAAGATATTGATAAGGGTTTAGAGCAAAAAGGAAGATATTCACTATTGATAGGAATACAAATTGGTGCAACTTATATGGAAAATGATGTGGAGAGTCCTTGAAAAATTAAAAATGGAAATTGCCATATGATCCAACAAAACCACTGCTAGGTATTTACCCAAAGAATAGGAAAACTCTAAAATGAAAATATTTATTCACCTCTGTGCTCACAGCAATGCATTATTCACAAAAATCAAAATGTGAATCAATCCAAATGCTCATCAACAGATGACTGGGTAAAGAACTGTGATGTATGTGTATTCAATGGAATACTGCTCAGCTATTTAAAAAGATGAAATAGTGCCTTTTGGAACAACTTGGATAGATTTGAGCTGATTATGCTAGATGAAATAAGTCAGAAAGTGAAAGATAATTGTTGGGTGGCTTCACTTATCTGTGAATATAAATAACCAGAGAAAACAAATTGGCAAAACAATAATTCTCAGATTCTGTAAAAAATATGGTGGTTACCAGAGGGGGAAGAAGCAGAAGGGGCTGGGGATTGGAGGGTAATGTGCAGTATAGTGGCACTGGAGCTTTGGTGGAGGGTGAAGGTGGCAAGTGCAAGTGTTGATGCTTGAGTTGTACCCCCAAAGTTGTATAGTGATATAAGTGAATAGTAAATCAATAACACTGAATTAAAAAACAATGAAGTGTACAGGAAGTTCTAACTAGGGCATAAGGCAAGAGAAAGACATAAGCAATACAAATAGGGAAAGAAGAGGTAAAGCTCTCATTATATGCAGATGATATGATACTTCAAATAGAGAATTCAAAAAAATCCATAGAAAAACCAAAGGAAATAATATACCAGTTCAGTAAGGTAGCTGGACACAAAGTCAACACACAAAAATCAGTGGCTTTCTTATACACAAAAAATTAGTCATAAGAAGAAATAAAAAAACACTCCATTTACCATTGCACCAATGAAAATTAAATACTTGGGAATAAACTTAAGAAGTGAAAGATTTATACCAAGAAAACTATAAAACATTGTTAAAAGAAATAGAAGACATTAGAAATGAAAAGACATTCTCTACTCATAGATTGGAAGAATTAACATCAAAATGGCCATTCTACCAAAAACAATGTACAGATTCAATGCAATTCCAATAAAAATTCCAAAGATATTCTTTAAAGAGATAGAACAAAAAAACCAGTGAAATTCATATGGAATAACAAAAGACCTTGTATATATAAAATTCTCCTGCCCAAAAGAAGAGAGAATAGAGGAATTACAATCCCAGATTTCAAATTATACTACAAAGCCATAATAATTAAAACAGCATTTTACCAGAACAAAAACAAAATAACCAGAAAAATGGAACAGAATTGAGTGTCCAGAAATAAGTCAAACATGTATGGTCAACTAATTTTTGACAAAGGGACAAAAGGCATACGTTGGAGCAAGAATAGCCTCGTCAATAAATGGTGCTGGGAAAACTGGACCATTATATGCAAAAAAAAAATGAACTTCCTCACATCATGTACAGGTGGTACAAACCTGAGGGAACCTGGGTGGCAGAAGACACTTTTTTCTTTTTTTTGAGATTAGATCTTGCTATTTTTGCCTGTGGAACCACAGGCTCTCGTTGCCCGGGGTACCACAGACCCAAGCAACCCCCAGCCTCAGCCTCCCAGGTAGCTGGGATGACAGGCACACGCCACCACGCCCAGCTATTTTTTGGAACTAGGTCTCACTACGGGCCCCAGGCGGGACTCGAACCGCGATCCCTAGCCCCAGCCGCTTCATAGGCTGAAGCTTGCAAGCACGAGCCACCGTGCCTGGCCCAGAAGACACATTTTTAAATGAGACTTGTTGGTTGGAGGTTTCTGCCATTTTGCACCCAATTTCAGTCTTAGGAATGCAAAGAATACTTTTCCTCCTAGACACTGGTATGTAATAATGAGGGTGGGCAATGGGAAGAAATACACAAGGATAATTGTAATAAAAAAAAATCTTTTTAGGACCCAAAGGGAATCATATTAGCAGAAATAAGCCAGAAAGAAAAAGACAGAAACCATAAGGTCTCATCAATAGATAGGATATAGGAAAAACAAACAAAAGGCCAAGAGAAAGTCAAAACAAACTAACAGCAGAACTGGGGCAAGTAGCTAAAGAAGGGTAGAGGGAAGGATGGAGGGAGAAATCAGGGAAGGGAGTAGCACAAGAAGATCAAGATGAAGGTTCTTGGGTGATAGGTTGAGGGATAACCCAGGGGAATGCAATAGTGATATGTATATTTATTTTATTATTTACCATATATATGTATGGTAAATGTATATGTATGGTATATGTATGTATATATATGTATAAATATGGTAAATAATAAAATGATTAGTAAAAAATAGAATAAATCTTTTTAGAAAAGAGGAGAGTGCAACGTACAACAGTTAATAAACTTTAGCTACTAATGTCTTTATGTTGATTTCTTAGTTTTGACAAATGTATTATGGATAAATCAGATCTTAGCATTAGGAAACTAACTGAAAGATATCTGGAAACTCTGTGTGTGTGACAAATTTGTATAAGATTGAATTTGTCATTTTAACCATTTTGAAGCGTGCAATTCAATAGCATTTAGTGTTTTCACTGCTATGCAACCATTAACATCATCTAATTCTAGAATACTTTCATTATCCCAAAATAGAACTCTACAATCATTCAGTAATCACTCCCCATTTCCCACTGCCCCCAGTCTCTGGAGCTATTAACCTGTTTTCTGTCTCAATGGATTTACTGATTTTGAATATTTCATATAAATGGAATCACACATTGGGGTTCAGGACATACTGCCCCTAAATATGGCACTTTAAGATAATTCAATATTTTAAGCTGAAGGAGTTTGCAAAAATGGCAGCAGCAGGAAGATCATTTTAACCTTCCTTCTCTGTAATCCTATATCATTAATGTGATCCTGACTACCCAACACCCATAAAGATTATGTAGATTCTTCTCATTACCAAGGATTGGGCATTTATAGAGACTGTTCTACTCAAGACTCCTTCAGATGAAGATGATGATTGAGAAAGAATTAAAGGTCTCTGATTGCAGTTTTGCAATGAATAATAATTTGAGTTAAATTATTTATTCAATGGCTATTCTGTATTAAGATCAAAATAAACACTGGACATAGTATCTCAATGCACAAAGATCCAGCAAAGTGATCTTGATTTATGAAATGTGGAAAGAGTAGGTAGATCTATGTAAAAGAATGGGAATATTGAGAGAGAAGAGCAAACAGAAAGAACCTACTACTTAGGGATAGGACAGAGGATAGCATAACAAAGGGTTATGCTGAGGACTGAAGTGAAGAAGGAGTTAGGAGATTTACAGTCATATTTAAAAGGATTCTTGAAACATAATCATGTACGTGGTAGACAAGCAAGAAGAAAATGAGCATTGACTAGTCAAAAACAAAAACAAAAAACTGTTAGCTCTGTAATAAAAGATGCCTAAGGGAACTTGTTTATCATCCAAATCAATGTTTATACATGATGAACAAGGCAAAGCTCAATCAAAAGGGAGGAAAGTTAGGAAGGATACTTAGAGGTTACGGTTAATCATCAGATGGCCTTTGGGGACAATTAGTAAACATGGTCTGGGTAGAAGTTGATCAGAATTTGTAAATGAAGGGAACAGTTAGAAGAATCAGTGATCCTATCTATAAAACACATGAATCTGTGAAATTGGTTATTGGTTTTTCCATGATCTTACTTGAAAGATGTGAATCAGAAAGGTAGGGTTCAATCTTCATCTTAGTTTGTAGGACATATTATTGTTCAGTGCATTTGATCTGGACTGTGAGTCACTATGCATTTTTCAAGTTGCATTTCTGTTTCATTTTCAGGATCCATTTGTGTAAATGCACAAAGGCATAAAAGACCATGACCCGGGCTCATGAGGGTTATGTGAAAATAATGACTAAAATTGAATGTCAGTCCCAGTAATAGGCTGTGATAGACATTTTTCTGCTCCTTTTTGTCTAGCAGGTCCCTGGGATATTGTTGGTAGCAGGGCCAGCCATGACTTGATGTGTTGCAGGAGGGCAAGACAAGTTTGTTAGCATTTGGTTGTCAGGGAAGTATGTCTAAACATGTTGTCAGAGAAAAAGGGGAAGCCTGAGAAGAGGATCTTGAGTCAGTGTGAGAAAGAACAAAAAATAAGGTTTAAGGTGACAAGGGGGATTCTTAGTGGGGCACTTACCAAAGAAAGACTGTAGAACATTCATATAGTAGATAAGAGCGAGATGGTTTCTTAAGTCCTTTACAAATCTGAAGTCCTTTATAAATCCTTTACAAATCTTAATGTACCAAAAGAATATAACTAGAAAAGGTAAAGGTAGAATAGATGAACATAGGGTTAGGAGAGAGTTGTAAAATAAATATAATTTTATCAAGTGCGGCTTTCTAGCACACATTATAATATCCTCCTATAAATGGTCATTCACCCACTCCGTGAAAACTTTTAAAGTGATCATATACTACTTTATAAGGGTGTTCTCTCTCTCTCTCTTTATGTGTGTATGCGCAAGCATGTGTGTGTATGTGTATACAGTTTCTTTCTTTCTTTCTTTCTTTTTTGGAGACTAGGTCTTGCTATGTTGCCCACGAACTGCAGATTCAAGTTGCCTGCGGTACAGCAGATTCAAGCTATCCCCAGCCTCAGCCTCCCAGGTAGGTGGGATTACAGGCACCATGTATAGTTTCAGTCATCTAAGGTAAAGCTGGAATTTGCATGTGTATGTATAGTTTTAATTATCTGAGGTAAAACTGAATCTTCTACAACTTCTGCCTTGAGAACTAATCAACATATGTCTTAACTGTCACACAAAAATGACCTGAAGATAACTGAAGAAAAGTGATTGTTTAACATTATTATAGTACATTTGTCATAGCTAGTGAGCCAATATTATGAATTAAAGTCTTCTTTTACTCATATTTCCTTACTTTTACATAATGTCTAAAAGTTCTTTTTTCTCATGCCAATTTTCTGACCTTTGTAATGGCTAAAGTCCTCTCAGAATGGCCAGAATGAACATGAGTTTCCAGATCTGATTTGACCAAAGCAGATACTGTTCAGGAAATAGATGGTGAGCAAAAATAAGAGAGAATGGTGTGACCCCAAGATGGACAGATGGACGGTCAACACCCAGGAGGCTATCTTGGAAAAACTGTGTACTTTCTCATGTATTAAATCATTTAATTATCACAGTAATTAGGGGGGTTGGTATTGTTAGCTCCTTTTTTACAGAGATTCAGAGAGATTGAATTCATCTTCACAAAGTGCCTAAACTCCAATCCAGAATAATTTAAGTCAGAAGCTCAGTGAATTTCCTCCCTTTACTGTATCTCACAGCAAGTGTGCCCTATCTGGTCACCATGAACCACTCACTGTTCAGACTGTTTGGTTCAGATGGCTTAGCCATCTTCTACCTATGGATTCAATTAAACCTTTTAACTCTTAGTATACAACAAAAGTAGCTGCATTTAGCAGGAGGGACTTTGGGTAGAAATGAAGGGCAGACTGAGGTATGGGGTTCCTGCTAGAAAATGTGAGTGTGAAATGTAAATACATTAGTCATTCATCAATTCTTTATTTTTAACTATAGACTCCCAAGAACAATTAATGCAGAGAAATCTGTTTAGTCATGTGATTGGAGTTGGCAATCAAAGTGAACCATAATTAAGAAAACAAGAGTATGCAGCTCCATACATGTGCTAATCAAACTTTTTTCCTAAAGTAAATTAGACATTTATCAGGGTTCAGAGGTAAATTATAACTCATAAACCTCAAGACTGAGAATCACTGGTTTACTAATTATGTTCTATGTGGGTGAGACTATGAAAATAAAGTTCTTTTTTTTCTTTCAATATAAATTATTCATCTAACTGTTTATGTAGCATTATAATATTATAGACATATAATGATAATGTTGGCCACATTTATTGTGCCTGTGGTATCATGGATCAGTCTCCACCTTAAATCTTGGCATTCATTTTCTTTCTTTCTTTTTTTTCCCTCTTCCTCCCCTCCTGGCATTCATTTTCTTATCCAAACTTTAATGATCATTTTACAGCGATGTTCTAATGACCACTCCACAAAGGATGACCTAAAACTTAGAAAGATTAAGGACTCCACTATAGTAATTTAATATTGAATCAAGGTTTGATCCTGGGTCTACCTGATAACCTGATGGTACCAAGAAAGGTGTAGTTCATCTGGCTCAACTTGGCTCAAATTGGGGGAAAGTCTAAAGTGTGGTAGAATTTAATCATCTGGGTCTTGGAAATGAAATTGTATTTCAGAGATGAAACAGACAGAAATATTCAGCTAGTCCTAGGATGAACTAAGGTGCCATGGTCTTAAGATACCATGATCCTGATACCAGAATAGAAGTCTGGGTAAAGAAACTGAGCTTCACCTATGAATAGATTGGTGACTTTGATGTGGTTTATTCCAGCCAACCTATGATATGGTTTATTCAGATTCAAATCTTAGCTACATCCAGGTGTGAGAAAATAAGCCCTTACTTATCTGTGAACATAGACATGTAAGAAAGAAGGGAGTGATTGAGACAGAAATACAAAGAGAAGGAAGACAATGGTGAGTGATTTTGAAGTCAAGCTTCCTAGACTTAATGATACTAATAGCAAATAAACTCATACAAGAATTTTTGTGCGCATGTCACAACTCAACCAAGTAGGTGCTATCTCAATGAGAAGATTCAGAGAGAAGAAATAACTTTCAGAAAGCCACTCAGATCTGTCTGGCTCTAAAGCTAACAAAGTGTTACATTTCTTAAACCACATATGTATCACCCATTATTCAGTCTAGATGTCTTTCAAACTCTCTTCTAAGAAAGCATGGAGACAAAGGAATGGAGAGGGTGTAGACACAGCAACCGAGGCCCTAGTGTTGTTTAAGCCTTGAAGGGTTGGAAGTCTTCCTCTAGTTATCCTGGGTATACTTACAAACTTTGCATTGTTTTTGCTATCTCTGTCTTCAGTCAAATTCCTTTGGAAAATTCCAGCTTGCTTTGCTATGCTTTTGTTTATGCTGGAGCCAGAGAGTATAACAATTTCTCCATTGCAAGTGGAGGAAAGATTGGGGTGAAAAAGAAAATAGCACGAGCCTAATAGGGGATCACAAGTGAAAGGAGCCTAGAAAGGATACATACACACAGTCCTGGGCCCTTTTCTTCTCTATTTATTGTGGCAAGAGGGGAAGGAGAGGAGCAAACATCTTTTTATCTAATTTGTGTCATTGTCCTCTCTTAATTGGCAAAACTGTATAACTGGGATCTTGTGCAGATTACAGGGATGGGTTCTGTGGGAGTCTCTGTCATAGATCTCTCCATTGTTTTTATGATTAAGGATAAATTGCCCGGTGTATTTTGTAATCCATCAACTCCTCTCCCTCATGGAACCCTACTGCTGCCTTGATTCTGGGGTCACTTTGCTCTCACCAGGAAAGAATGAGGTACCCACAAGATAGTTCCCTCTCTCACAAAATAGTTCAAGTCTGTCCATCTTTTTCATTGTACACTTGGCCAGAAAAATTCCCACAGTCTTGCTGAGGTTATTAGTAATCTGACTGATTAAAAAAAAAAGGCTGCACTTTAATTGAGCCATTTGTATTTAACCAGCTAAACCTAAAATGGGCTTAGCACCATGTTCAAAGTCATCAACTGTTCTGTTTTTGCAAAGGAGCTGTGTGCTGCTCTCTGCCCCTCTCTCCTCATTATCACTTCCCAATTCCTCTTCTCTTTGTTCAATATGGCAGAGAGGGTCTATCAGCAATCCAGGCATAATCAGAACTTTTTTTTTCACTTTTAGTCTTTCTTTAAATTTCTTACATCAGCAAATGATTATTGAAATGCCTTCCCCTTTCCCTGAAACCCCCTTTGTTCACTCAGACTCCTCTCTCCCTGATGTTTATTGATTTATGTTAAGTCTATTGGTCTCTCTCTCTCTCTCTTTTTTTTTTTCCCTGTGGCAATGTCCTTTTGCTGGATGAGGGACTGTGTTCCTGGGACACAGTAAACATGCTGGTAGGGGTTCAGTCTTAAGTTTGCGTTGGGAAACCAGTCTGTACTCATTTGAGGTCACTCATTGTCCATTCTCTGTGCTGTTTTGCTGTCTCTTCGACTTGTAACCTCTGCCTTCTGACTTAGGGGGCCTCATCCTTAGCCATTGTCAGTTACTCACAGTGCCATTTTCTCTCCCTTAGTTTGCTGCTTTGCTGTGAAGCAGATGCCCCTGCTGGGTGTTGATGCCCCTGCTAGGTATTCTTAATCTCCCATGGATTGGGGAGGGGCGCCTTACTCTCTTAGATGGTGTATCAGAACTGAAATTATGTCCCATCCACTCCTGGTGAGGCCGTAGGTGTGATTCTGTGATAGGTCATCACCACGGTCATTTCTCTGTTCATTATGCAATGGCTTTCTTCTCTTGCATCCTATTCATATGTATGGGCAGGATCTTTAAGTGGTCTCTCACCCGTTCTATGTCTGTGTTTGTATTCTTTGTTTCTTCTTATTCTTCCTGAGGACTAAGTGGAGTAGAGTAAGAGTAAAACAGGAGGGGTTTCTTTTTTTTTTTTTGAGACAAGGTCTTGCTGTTTTTGGCCATGGAACCACAGTCTCATGTTACCCCAGGTACTACGGACTCAAGCAATCCCCAACCTCAGCTTCCCAGGTAGCTGGGATTATAGGCTCGCCACCACACCCAGTTATTTTTTAGGACTATGTCTCGCTATGTGCCCCTGGTGGGACTCGAACCGAGATCCCTGGCCCCAGCCGCGGCTTCCTAGACTGTCGTTTACAAGCATGCACCACCATGCCCAGCCTTAGGAGGGGCTTCTATTCCCCCCCCCACTGTCAGAACTCTACTGGGGTCCAAGCATACAGGGGGTGTCCACGCACCACCAACCTGGCCACCCCAAGGCAGGTCCCTAGCAGCCCCCCAGCCTCCAGGCTAAAGGCAGGTTGCACTGGCATGTATGGTGTGCATGGCTGGCCTCCATGGCTGGCCGCATGCCCGGCGCCCCCATAAGCAGAACTTTAACTGGAAAATGTCACCTTCTTCTAGCCCTCCCCCAACCTCACTTGGGTGAAGAAAAGGAAGGAGGAAAAAAGCCTCGTGGAGAAAGAGAACTCAGGATCACCCTATTTCTTGTAGAACTGTTGGTGCTGTTGGTGTTAGTAGTGAGCTGCTGGTGACTGTTGTGATAACCGCAGCAGCAGATCTAGCTTTGCTTTTAGCAAATTCTGAACGCACAGATCTGAACACCTCCTGAACTAAAGATGAGGAGTACAAACACATTCCTCGGTTTTTGCACATAATGTTTTCAGCTTTGGGGTTTTCTCAGCAATTCAGAAGCAATGGGAAAAATACTATTCAACACCAAATGTGTGTGTTAATGCGAAAATGAAGGTGTTGAAATATGCTTATTCAACGAAATGGTGGCAAAGCTAATAGCCGCAACCTACAGCAGCTATTAGTGCATTGTTAAGAAATAGCAAAGGTTAAATATTAAATCTCTTAATTTTAAGCCTGAAGGGTCAAAATTCAGAAGGTTTTGGATTTTTGAATGGTTATTCTATGAATCGTGTAGCACCCCAGGGGGTCTCAAGAGCAAAATTCTCTAATAAAATACGTTACGTTTCTGAATGAAACGAGTAACTACACTAACTGGTATAGACTTTAAATAGCCTAACATCAGTTAGATGAGGATTTTCCACTAGATTATTGTGGTATTAGGTCTAGTCATCAGATGGATTCTGAACAAATTGCCAACTTTTAGAGTTTTTATTCATAGCTTCAAATAAAGGGTTGTGGACTTGTGTTAGCAATACAAATTTTTTGTCCCAGAACCTGAAAACTAACAAACCAATTCACTGGACTAAAGCTATCTTCCCTGCCAGTTCCTATCAATGCATCATTGATCCAGCCCTTTGCAAAATAAACTGTGTTTCATTTGGTCCATTCGTGTTTTACTGAGCTAGCCTAATACAATCCTGTTCTAAATGCATCAATTGTTCTAGCACTCTGGCAGAAGGACTTGGTGTCTAGCAAACATATCCTCTTGGATGAATATAACAGTACAGAGATTTATTAAATGGAGCTGTGCTGGTTAACAAGCATTCATTTAACTCTGAAACAAGCCTAATTATAATCAGGGTGTGGCAGACACAAAGCTGTGTTTTCTGGGAATTTTACTTACCTTAAGCGTATAGAGTACACCCTTTAGTTACTAGACCCTTTAAAGTATTACATTCTGGCTACTATCAATTGATTAAACATGCCATAACTGGCCAAGCTCCATATAGTCAGGATTCCTTTTACTTTTGAATGACTAATTGATTTATTTTTTCAGTTTAAAAATGGTAGCATAAGGCTGTAAATTTAATTCACAAAGCTCCCAGGTTACTTAAATTTATTATTTAAACTGAGATACTTACTACCAATTAATTGACTCATTTAAATTAATACACTGTAGAATGTGTTCAAGTTATGCCAAAAATATTTTTAATATTAACTATTAAAGCAATAGTAAAGTTATTTTTAGCATGATGTTAAAAGTGCCCTGGAGCTTTAGAATTGAAAGACCACGTTCATGGCTTACAAGGAGTTGGCATGAAATAAAATTTTGAAGAAATACATGGTATGATAAACACAATTCAGAATAGTAGTTATCCTTTCAGGGGTGGTGAGTATAAACTCTAAAACATACATAGGGGCCTACCACTATATTGATTAAATGTTAATTTTTAAACTGGATTAAAGATACATGGGTATTATGCTTTGTGCTTTTTAATGTCTGAAATAGTTCATGAAAAATTAAACATATATGTATAATTTGCATTAATTTATCTAGGCTAGGGTATAAGAGGCACAAAAAATACTTCTGTGTCAAATATTTTTTATAAATGAACTATTTTTTCTTCCACAATCTTTCTATCAATTTGCTTTCTATGTCCTCTAGTATTTCATAATTGTTGAGTGTGCCACATGTTCAGAACCCCTTGTAGGAATTAGTGGGGAGACAAAGGGAAAGAATGAAGATAAGGTGACTGTGGAATTTGGTACCATTTTTGAATGTAAATTGTGCCATTTTATTCTTGGAGGGAGATTTAATGTACTGAAAGAACACCTGATTTCCTCCAATTCCTATGTTTCTGTCCTTCTACCTCCCTTTGTATGTCTATTTCCTCCCAGCCTTACCTTTGTGTGATGCAGAAGAGGATCCTTTGTAATGCTGTATGTATTGTTTTGTTCTCTGCTTTCTTTCTCATGGAAACTATTGAAAATAAGTCATTATTTTTTTTACACAGGATTGATCTTTCACAGAACCCCAGGTTTCTTCCTCTAAAAGTCTATATATGACTGCAGCAATACCAAGATCAAGCTATGGAAATAATCTAAGTGCCCAAAGACAAATGAGTGGATTAAGAAGATGTGGTATATACATACAGTGGAATACTGCTCAGCCATAAGAAGATGAAATCTTACCATTTGAGAGAAGCTTCATGTAACTAACTGGAAAGGATTCTACTAAGTGAAATAAATCAGAGTGACAAAGACAAATACAAGATGATTTCACTTCTATTTAGAGTCTAAAGCAATAAAGGAAAGGAACAGACAAAATCAAACCAACAAACTTTTGAAATCTGAGTGCAGATAGAAGGAAGGCAGTAAAGAGTAGGGAGACCCAATTAACTCTGGGACTTTGGTGCTAAGCATGGTGCAATAATATACATTTGTGAAGAAGTCAATCTATATCTCTAAAACATATAGTTTTGTAAATCAGTGTTACTTCAATAAATATAACCTAAAAAAATGTGTATGTGAAAGAGCTAGAGTCACATCAGGTAGCCTTAACAGGATATGGGAATCTAATCACGTGTCTGTTTCGTAAGCAGAAAAATCCCCTTAAAAGCAAATGTTAAACAAACACTATGAAAATGCTTATTTAGCCCTATTTACACAAACCTTAGTATATTTAACAGTTTCTCATATTTAAATGTTGTTCTCCTTAGACATCATTACAGTAATTATGTAACATTCCATTATGAGTGTGGTTCAGATAAAGTCTTTGGTATCATGAACATATGTGTTAGGTATAATGCTTGCAATATGATTATTCTTAGAATCTTGGACACATATGTATATTTCCATGAATAAAAATATTTAATTTGAAATTCTCACACATGTGACTTTTAAAATTTGTTGCTTTGTAAGGGGACACCTATGTTTTGTTGATGATTATCCTCTGCATATGGCTGGTCTTTGGGGGATGGACAGTTAACATCTTTTCTGACTCACAGGCTGTATCTGCTATTAACCCCCCCAAAGAGGTATGTGGAACACCAAGACTAACCAAGAAATAACAGAAAATCATAACATGGCAAGAGGAATCTTGTAATCACTGTCATCACATTAAATAGAGTAAAGTAAGGAAATAAGGGCATAGGTCCTGCAGACTCTGGTTTGATTTTCCCAGTTCCTTGGGTAGAAGTTTTGTCAATTTCATGTTAATGTGTTCCACTAATTCTAAGAACATGAAACTATAGTTATAAGGTGTCCATAGTAATTCACTGCTACTGGTAAAGCAATTCAAAATTGTGTTCTCCAATTAATAGGGAGTTACATAGTCTGCAGGAAAAGGACATGACAGTGTTCAATAGTGGACTACTATAATGGTCTGTTTCTAAAAGATAAATTAGCCAGAGTGCATTTGTTTCTAGACAATGACCTTGAAAATAACTGCTTTTTCAGTGGAAGTTTTTCTAGGACAGCTTGCAGACTTGGTGACTTTGTGATAGTAATCCTAACTCCATTTTGGTGCCTCCAAACTAGATTGGGGAAGCTGAGAAACCTAGATAGAAAATTAATAAATACAAAATTCTTTCTCTTTGCCTTAAATGCACAATTATAACTCTAGATACAAAATCAATTGGTAGTTAATGCAGGAATTTATAGCAGGAGTTCTAATTTAGTTTTCAGAAAGAAAACCAACTGCATTATATGTATGTTCATTATTTAATCAATTTTAAATTTCTCTCATGGGCCAAGCAGTTTGGGAATGGAAACATTGCAGTAAAGTCCCTGTCCTAATGCAATTTATATTTCTATAAAGGAAAAAGATAACAAATATGTATTAGTGAAAGTATGACGTATGAGTGAAATTAGTGAAGTATTATAAAGAATATCAAAACAGGGTTATGGACTAGAAAAGTAAAGAAGGATAAGAGGAATATATTTGCCTAAGAAAGTCAAAGGAAGCCTTTCTAAGGAGAGAATATTTGAGCAGAGACTATAATAAATTAAGAATATATGCTAGGTGACTACCTGGAAGAATAAGATACCAGGTAGAGATAACAGCAAATGCAAAGCATATTATGTGGCAGAGCATATTTGCATCATTTTTCACTTTTTATTATGGGAAATTTTAAACATATACCAAAGAAGACAATAGATCCAAATATCTTTTACTCTGGTTATATACTTCCAACCAGCTTCCTAGCCTCCCTCTTATATTAAATTATCTGAAGATAAATTCAAGACATAATAAATATTCCACATGTTTTCCTGAAGTCAGGAACATTTTTCTTTGCATGTCCCAATATCATCATCACACTACTATTTCCTTAATATCCAAAAAGCACAATTATTCACCTTTCCCAGATTGACTCACATACAGTTTGCCAATTCGTTTGTCAAAATCAGTACTTAAATTAGGTTCTCTGGAAGGCCGAGCGTAGTGGTACATGCTTGTAATCCAAGCGCTGGGAGGCAAGAGACCAGGGATCACTTGAGTTAGGGCGTTTGAGACTATCCTGGGCAACATAGCAAGCCCTAGTCTTGAAAAAGCAGCCAAGAGCAGTGGCGGACTCTTCTAACCCCAGCTACCTGGGAGGCAGAGGCTGGGAATCGCTTGAGTCCATGGGATCAGGACCACCCCGGGCAACATAGCAAGATCTAGTCTCAAAAACAAACAAACAAACAAACAAATAAATAAATAAAAACAAATTAGGTTCTCTGGAGTAACAAGGATGATAGTGTGGCTGAGAAGAGCAGGACTCAGTACTAAGTCTAATAACCTTCTAGAGGAGGGCAAAGTGGAATCAGAATAAAAGTATCATTTAAGATGAGAGTCATACAGTGGTTTTCAGGACAAAATGAACAGGCTGATACACAGGCTTCTGTTTGCTTCTAGAGAAGATGTTGCCTGTGGGTCCAGTCTAAGAGATGAGATGCCCCTAAACCCCACCTGAATTCTCTGTCACAGATTTTCCTCAGTGGGGTCAGACACGAGAGAATGCCAACATTTCTGATTAACACTCAACTTTTTAAATAAGTTACCTTTCTACACCAACTCTTAATTTTTGTAATTACTTGCAAGATAATAATTGTTATTTATAAATGATGGAACTGAAGGTCAAGAGGTTGAATGTCCATTATTTCAAGGATGGATTTGGTCACTGACCTCTGTGACTCTAAAGTGAGGCTTCACTTTCTACTATTATGTCATACATTAATTTGCTCATCTTCTCTTTCTTCCTAACCAGAATGCCACTTTGGTTAAAAAAACAAATAAACAAAAAGCCCAGAAACCAAAATGTAAGCATCCAAGTGTCCAGGGACTTTAGAAGGAATTCATAATTTGTGTTATCATCAGCTACACTTTCATGCAGTTGTGAAAATCAGTGTGTGAACTATAGTTGTGAACAAGACAGAATGAATCTTGGAAATATGATCTTGGATGAAAAAGAATCAAGTTGCAGAAGAATATATTAAATATATCATTTTTACTAAGCATAAAACAAGGAAAATAAAACAATACATTTAAAGATATGTACATAGTGCGCTAAAAAAAATTTTTTTTTAAGTGTGGGAAATGAAGTTTCTCATGAAGGTAGAAAAAGCAAAGGGGAAACCCTGGTTCCTTCTAAGACTAAAGCCAAAGCCAAAGCTCTGAAGGTCAAAGAAGCAGGGCTGAAAAACATTTACACACACACACACACACACACACACACACAGATTCACACTTCACCCATCTTTTTTTTTTTTTTTTTTTTGCCCAAAACACTAGAACTCTGAAGGCAAGTCAAATATTCTGGGAGAACCACCCCTAGAAGAAACCAGCTTGACCACTATGCCATCATCATGTTCCCCTCTTGCCGGGTCAGCCATGAAGAAGATGGCGGCAACACAACACTTAAGTCCTGATGGATGTCGAGGCTCACGAGCACCAGGTCAGATAGGCTGTGCAGAAGCTTGACAGTGCTGATGTGGCCAAAGTTCACACCCTGATCAGACTCGACCGGGAGAAGGTGTGTGTTCTGGCTCCTCACTAAGATACTTTGCATGTTGCTGACAAAACTGGGGTTTTTTAAACTGAATCCAGTTGGCTAATTCTAAGTATAACTTCTTAAATATTGTTAGTGTTTTCTATTTTTTAAATGCCTTTGAAATTTTTTATTAATCATTTTGTTGTTTACATCTTCATACATGTAAGTATATATACATATATATTACATCTTTGCATTCCCCAGAGTTCTCCCTGCTTCCCAACATCCGAGAGCTCTCCTCTCCAACTTCCTGTGCTCCTCCCTTTCCCACTTTCTCCCTCCCTCCATCCCTTTCCTAGCAGCCTGCCCTAGCTCCACTGTCAGCTTATTTTGGGTTTTTCTTGCCTTTTGTTTATTACTATATCCCATCTATAGGTGAGGTCATACGGTTTCTGTCCTTTTCTTTCTGACTTATTTCTGCTAATATGATTCACTCTAGGTCCATCCATGTTATCACAAATGCTTCATATTTGTTGGTTTTGATTGCAGAATAATATTCCATTGTGTAAATATACCATATCTTTTTCAACCATTCATCAGCATTTGGGTTATTTCCTATCTTGGCAATTGTAAATTGTGTTTGTATCTGAATACATGTGACCTTTTGAATTTTTTTTTTTTTTGTATCCTTTGGGTAGATTCCCAGTAGTGGGATTGCTGGATGGAATGGTATTTCCATTTTTGGTAGCTTGAGGGTCCTCCACACAGCCTTCCATAGTGGCTAGACAAGTTTGCACTCCACCCGCTCCTTTTTCTCCACATCCACACCAATACTTGTTTCCTGTTTTTTTGATGTGGGCCATTCTTTCTGGTGTAAGATGGTATCTCATCGTGGTTTTGATTTGCAGTTCCCTGATTATTGGTGATGTTGAGCATTTTCTCATATACCTGTTGACCTTTTGTATTTCCTCTTTGGAGAAATGTCTTTTTTAGTTCTCCCCATTTTTTGATTGGGCTTTTTGCTTTGTTTTGTTGTGTAAGTTCTTTGTGTATCTTTGTTATCAGACCCTTATCACTTGCATAGAGGGCAAAAATTTTCTCCAATTCAGGTGGGTTTCTTTCTGTTTGGTTTATTGTCTCTTTTGCTATACAGAAACTTTTCAGTTTAATGTAGTCCCAACTGTTTGTTTTCCTTCTTCTTCTTTTTCAAATATGTTTTGATAAACTGTAAAGACAACCACAGGAAGATAAATACAAAAGATTGTGGTGACATCTGAAGAGAAGATAGTAGAAGAGGAATATATAGGTAAGTGATATCTGATGATGTCCCAGATTTTTGTGAGTTTGGGCTATATGTTTGTAGAGGTTTATTAAAGAGCCTCAAAGTTTAAATACAAAGTATGTGACTTATTTAGGCTGTATCAAATATGAAATAAGTAAATAAATCAAGCAAACCAACCCAGACTAGGGTTGTATGTGAAGGTACCACATGCCTTCACAGCCATCTGCTGCACAGCCATCTGCTGGCTGCTGGCATCTGGAAGCTGTTTACTGTATGGTGGATACCATGAGGTGAGCAGACTCCTTAAGTAAGAAATAAGACACTCACTCAAACTTGAAACTTCCAAGTACACATTCAGTAATTATGCACCAGAGAGGAGACTTCATTTAGGGAAAACATAATTTATTTGTATTTAAACATTTCTTTACTGTTTGACAATGCAGTGATCCAACCGCGAGGTAACAGAAATTCAAATGTATTCTTTTATGAACATTTTTACTCATACCCAAGTTGCAAAAAGCTGCCAAAGTTCATGTTTTGGGTTCATTTCACCTTTTCCCCACAGATAGGGAAGCACATAAACTTTCATCCACACACATATAGAATTAATGTTTCTGATATCATGTGTTCTTGTGTAAGAAAAGCCACAGATTTTATCGCTCTTGCTAGTAGTTTCAGGTATCCTGGCAGCTCTTGCAATCTATTAATAGATTTATTTATTTATTGATTATTATTTATTTATTAATTCTAATTATATGTCAGAAATAAAAATAAAGAACACATAGGAATCTTTTCCTTAATAAAGAATATTAATAACATGATCTTAATGGAATGACAAATACATATACTTATGCAGGATTGCATATGATGCTGGATTGTTTGGGTGAGTATTAAAAGTGCCTTGAAAAGGAAATATCTTCATTATTTTTAATGATAGCTTTTAGACAATAAAAATCTATAATTATGTTTACCTGTAAATAATAAAAATGAAGATTTATAAATCACCCAGAGGGTCTGATCAATGTAAGCAAGTTGGTAATTTAGACACCTTTAGTTTTTGGTTTATATAGTTAATTGAATGCATTTATCACATGAATCAAGTAGTTGCTAAAACTCTATCTCACTTTGTTCAGATTAGGCATGGAGTCAATCCTTTATCCAGACAACACAGTAATTTTCTTGCAAATTTAAAAATAGCTTTTAATACACCAGTTAAAGATAACTGTATACTATATAAATACCACCTGAATAATATATATGTGGAAAATGTATTTTTAAGAAGCAATTCACGATTCTTAAGATGAGTGGCAACAGTTTATAAAAATGGATTTATCAAACTGATTTTTTTGTAAATTAATTCTCTTGTAATTTTTAAAAATTTTTGATTGTCCAAGAATGGTGCTTTACACAAAATACAACATACATAGATTATAGCTGTGGGTCTGATCACTTTTGTGGGGTTATTTATTACATTCTTTTTTAAATTTTGATTCTTAAATGTCATGATATTACAATGTCACTTATTCATTCAAGAAGTAGTTGTAAAATGCCAGTGAAGTGCCACGTATTTTCTAAATGTTAGGGACATGTAAAATAATATAGAACTTTATCTCACATAACCTTCTATTTAGTGAGAGAAAGACACTAGGGAAAGGTCACCAAAATAAACTTATAATTACAGGATAAGGAAAAGATATAATGCATAAAGATTATAATTGGAGAAAGACGCCTTGTTTGGGGATCTCAGAAGTATTCCCCAAGATGGTGATGTTTATATGAGTGTGCCCAGATTATAAAACTAACCATTTAGATCTAATTTGTGCTGGGGTTCTTCTTAAAGTCTGATGAGGGCCGGCCACCGTGGCTCATGCCTTTAACCGCAGCCTGTGGAGCGAGGCCGGGATTCAGGACCCAGCCGAAGCAACATAGTGAGACCTAGTCCCCAAAAAATAGTTAGGTGTGATGGTGCGCGCCTGTAATCACGGCTACCTGGGAAGCTGAAGCTGGGGATCTCTTGAGTTTGTGATACCCCGGGCAAAATAGTGAGACCTAGTCTCAAAAAAAAAAAAAAAAAAAAAAGGTCTGGTGACATGCTAGAATTACTCTCATATTACTCTCAAAGCTATATGATTAATTTAAATTCAAAATTGGTTTTGTACCATGTGACATGGTAGAATGGTAGAATTAAATTATGTAATTTTTTTGTTTTCAGTGAGGTTTCTTAGTTGGAGGAAACCTCAAAACAAAAATATAAAACAAGACTTGACAAGAAAAATAAGAGTTACAGAAGCAAGTGCAGAAAAGAAGGAAAATTTCCTGTGATTAGAAATGAACTCGAGAAGGTTTCCAGTGAACATGTGGCAGATACGTTCTGCCTTGCAATATGGGTAAGAGTTTGAGGGAAGTATGAGGGAGGAAAGTATTTCAGTAGAATGTACAGATGGGAAAACACAAAACACATTCTAGAAACTCTGAGTCTAATTTTAGTTCTATAAGAGGAAGTGGTGAGGGTCTAGGCTGGAAAGCTAGAGTGGAGTCAGCTTGTGACTGTCCTTGATTGCTACACTGAGATGTTGGTTCCAGATTCAGCATGCAAAGAGAAATTATTAGATTTGTGCCGCCAGCTTTTTTCTGCTCTCCCATTCTATCCTGAGACTCTGAGCCAAGGAAAGTATAAACTCTAATTTCCTTGTCTCTATTACTTAATCTGATTAAAATTGAGACCAATAAAATTGTGTGCATTTGGAGAAATATATAGGGCCTGCAACTTTGATCAGCTATCCATAGTGATGTGCCTGGCACCTCACATAAGGTTAGTATGTGATTAATGCTTAATAACTGTTAGTTTCCACATTAATTTCTCAATTATTAGGTAAAAACCAATAGCAGAAATACCAAGTCCTATATATTCCCTTGTATTTTTTAATTACAAAAAATAATGGACAAAAACAAACACAATGTATTGTATTAGATCTTAGCTTGAAAAATAATAGGCATTCTTGGTTTATTTGGGGAGATTTGAATACAGCCCAGATATATGATGATATTATGGAATCACTACATGTTTCCTTTAAGTGCCTGCAACTGACTTTCAACTGTGTGCACACACACACACACACATACACACACACACACACACAGAGACAGAGAGACAGAGAGAGAGAGAGAAATGCAAAGTTAAGGTAAATATGTGGAAACATTACTAATTGTTGAATCTGGGTGGATGGAATGCAAGTTTTCATTTTACTTTCTGGTTAACGACTGTGTTTGAAATTGTTCATAACAAAAGGTTGGGAGGTGCTTAATTTCAAAAATATACTCCATTAATCAGTAAAGTAGTGGGTAGTTCACAGATTCTCTGGGAAGGTTAATACATCATGCTGTCCAGCACATTCTGTGATGAAATCCTTGTCTTCCCCCACCAAACTCAAGGCTGGTTCTGCAAACCTCACTAATGCTGTGACTGAACTTTGTTTTCCTCTGGAGATGGAACATAGCTATCACCAAATGACTGCCTCACCTAGTCCAGAATGGATTTGACTGGTCAGCCCAGACTTGCATCACAAGGACATTTTGAAAGATGTGGAGCTGGCCTTTCAGTTTCTAGAGTGAAATGTTTTCCCTGCTTCATAAACTAGCAAATATAACAAGGTGGTACAGCTATAGATAGGCCAAGAACAATAACAAACGTTAGTTGTTTTTACAACTGATAAAGAAGTCTGTGTTACTTAAGATGAAATTTATACTCCTTCCCAAAGCAAGTTACAGTTTCATAGGTTTGTATGTATGATAGCACTTTTGGTATAAACTCTTATTAAATGGTAATGTTTACTGAACAATTGCTGTGTACCAGATACTATCTAAATATACATTTGTATGAATTGACTCATTTAATGCTTGAAGTAACCCTATGAAATGGATACAAACAATGTGATTTTCATTTCCCTATGAGGAAACTAAAGTTGCAATGGGTAAGTAAATATTTAAACTATCCAAGTTTTCTTAAGTAGTAAATGGAAGAACCAGGACTAGGAATTCAAATAGAGTTTATAATCTTTAAACACTACTCTGATACTGTTACTTTTTTAATTTTTTTTTTTTTTTTGGAGACTAAGTCTCGCTATTTTTGCCTGTGGAACGCAGGCTCACGTTGCCCGGGGTACCACAGACTCAAGCAATCCCCAGCCTCAGCTTCCCACGTAACTGGGATTACAGGTGTGAGCCAACACTCCCAGTTATAATTTTTTGGAATTAGGTCTTACTATGTGGCCCTGTGGGACTCGAACCATGATCCCTGGCCCCAATCGCAGCTTCCTAGGCTGCCACTTACAGGCATGCACCACCATGCCTGGCCTTGATACGGTTATTTCAATGTTTTCTTTTACATTTATTAATGTTTGGTGTTGGTCTGCTTCATTCTTTTAATGGTTGCAGAACATAGACATATCAAAAATTATGTAGCCATTCCCTTTTAGATCCACATTTGGCTTGTCATATTTTTCCCTGTTCCAAGCAATATTTCAATAAATGTCCTCTTAGATATTCTTTTTGAATATGTTTAAATATTTCTAAGAAAACTAGAAGTGTCCTTGCTCAGTCAAATTGTATAAAGAGCTTAAAACTTGTAGGTACTGCGAAACTGTCCTCTGAAAAATGTTGAAACAATTTATATTTTCCTTCCTAATAAAGTATGAATTTCTCTTACTCGTTTTTAATGTTTGTAACAATGTAGCAGGAAAAATATTTTATTATGATTTTAATTTCTATTTCCCTGCTCTTTAGTAAAACTCAGTATCTTTTCATAATTCACTGGCATTTATTTCTCCTTCTAGGTTTGTTTGATCCTATCTTTTAACCCATTTTATCCACTAGTTATTTTCTTGCTTGAGGAATATGTTATTTTAAAAAGTTCTTTGTCATATACATTACCAATAGTTAAATGTTATCTATACTGAGAAGGAACTCAAAATGCAATATAAGTAGTATGTGTATGTGTTCTGAGATTAAAAAATAAATCGGATAAAATCTGAAAAAGACCTGTAGTCTAGTTTAATAGTATTATACTAATACAGTTTCCCTGCTTTCATATTGTGTTATAGTGAAGTTAAATACTACCATTCAGAGAAGTTGAGTGTATGTTTCCTATGTAACAAATCACTATAAATTGTGTCACTGAAAGCAACAAAAATTTACTCTCTCACACTTTTGGAGGTCAAAAGTCCCAAATCAAGGTGTCAACAGGTTCATGATGCTCTCTGAAAGCTGCAGAGGAGGCGCCTGCTTGCCTCCTCCCTTACCACTTGTGTTTGCCAACAACAATTCTTGACATTCCTGGGCTTGTAAAATCATCACTCCAGTGTTTGCTTCCATTGCACATGGCATTTTCTGTGTGTTTCTCTGAGTTGAACTTTCCTTTTACTTATAAGGACACCTATTAAGGCCTACCTTAATTAATTTTATCTCAATTTGATTCCATCTGAAAAGACCCAACTTTAAGTAAGGTCATCTTCATAGGCAACTAGGTTTAGAAGGTGATCATCTCACTTTGGGGGGCACAATTCAGTTCATAATACTTGGTGGTGTTTGGAACTTTCTATATATTTAATTATTTCAAAATAAAAAAACTAAAAATCAAAATCCTGTCAATCATATCTCACTAAAATGGGGAAAAATCTATCTGGAAAAATAAAAACAAGTTAACAAGAGTAAATTTTTTAGAAAATTTCTATTTTTAAAAAAACATATAGAGTTTGACTTTGCTTGGATTTATGACGGGAGTTTGGTAAGTTGTTTTTTTTTTTTAATTAAGCTAAAAATTGGAGCAGGGAATAGGGGAAAGACCTGCCATGAAAGTGCTTAGAGCTTAGCTTTTTAAAGATAATTTCAGTAGCTATGTAGAGGAATGCTGAAGGAAAGGTTTGAGGTTAGAAGCTGAGAGACTAGAAAAGAGATGCACCTGTTTATCAAGGTGAGAAGAAATGGAGTTGAAACACCTTTAATGACAAGGGAGGGATGAATGGGGAAAACATTCAGAAAGTGAAAAGTATACAGGTTTTGGTGTCTAGTGGAGTAAGTAGGAGGAGTTGAGAAAAACTTTCCAGTTGCTGACTAGGGAGACTTGGTAATTGTGGTGCCATAAACTGAGGAGGTGGACTAGAGATGCACCATTTGCTCTGCTCTAACCCCACCTTTTTGTGTTGATTTATGTGGACTGGATCCTTTGGCATCACCATGACCGGCTTCATCTTCATTCAGAAACAAGATGTGCCTGTTCAAACAATACTTGAAATCTGAGAAACTTTGAGGGAGATAAACATAGCAGCTATTCTGTGAGATACCAGACTCAGACTTTGTGAAGTTTCAGAACTCTAAGAACACCTACCAATACTGTATTGGCTCTGTATCTGTGTGGATGTCAGTGACCACAACCTGACCTGCCTAGAGATCACCCTTGAATTTTTGGAGGTCTTAAACATTTCCACAGTGTTTGTGAACTGGACCCAGTTTGCAAGCTTTACTTAATCGTGAACAAGATATTCCTGGCCAGTAAGATCCACTAGACCAGGCAGAAGAAGGTGCTGAAACAGTTGCTGCTACTGTAGTCCCTGGAGGTTAAATCAGGTAACAACAAAACAGACTATTTACTTAAACTTACAAAGAGGAGCAGCTTGCCTTTTAATTCCAGCCACTCATTAGGTGCATCCCAGGCCAGGTGAGGGTAGCAAGACCACACTAACCTTAAGAAGAGGCAAAATAGATTCACTCATTAAAAAGACAAAACAAGACAAGAGTCAGTGAACATACAATGAACCCCTTTGATTATCTTACCAACCTGTTCAGTCTCTAGTCCAAAAAACTGCACATGGGTCCATAGTCACATGTGTCCACAAAAGGACAGCTGTCCCACCTTCAAGACAGAGAAACCAAGATGGTGTTGTTGACCCTCCTCCAAAGGCATAGCTATTCACTTCAATTGAAATGAAGAAACCAAGATGGTGTCATCGATCGTTCTTCAAAAGTGGGAGATTCAAATCCAATGAAGAAACCAAGATGGCATCATTGATCCTCTTCCAAAAGACACAGTTCCAACATTCTTTCTTCAACTCTAAAGTGGCCCAAAACCAGCAAGACTCACTCAATACAACAGCAGCAACCTCTTCAGACATTTCACAATGAAGACAGCAACACAGCAAGTTCTCTTCAGGTCTCCAGACAATTCCCAAGCTTCGCAGTTTCAAAGTTAAACCAGGTTCTCAAGTATCAAATTTTCAAGTCTGCTTACACAGGTCACAAGTTTCTTCAACATGTTTCCCTGGGCTCCTCACCAGCCCAGGCTGGGAAGAGAAGCCCACAGTGTGGTTTCTTTCCCTGTCCTGCTGCCACACATGTCAGTGGCAGCTCCAAGACCTCCAGTCTCCCCTGTTCCTCTTTCTCTTTTCCATGTGCTTTCTCCCCTTCTCTCTGCTCTATTCCTCCTTAAATCCTCTCAATTCTTCTCACAACAAGGCATGGCTTCCCTTATCCAAGTCTCTGCCCATCAGGGCACAATGGTTGCTCTTTTAATGCAGCACATCATGGTAGGGGCCATACCCCCCCCCAGTTTCACCACAGCCCCCCCTATCGCCTATTACAGTAACCACCCCTCCAACATAAGTGCAATTTTGCTGACCTTGTTCTAGGATCAGCAAGACCTGTGCCCAGAAGCACAGTAATAAAAGCTTTTCTTTATTTTACTTGAACCTGGCTTCCGTTCTCTTTCTCACATACTTTCAGTTTGTATCTTGTACAGTGGTCATCCTGCCTGGGCAAAAAAGCAACCTTAATCTGGCTTCAAGTTGGGTTTGGCCATTGGGTGGTATTGTTGGGGTTCAGGTGATAAGGGTCATTGGTCCCTCTGAGAAAGAATTCGGGAGATATTCCAATTCATTGGCATGTAGCAAGTTTATTGAGAAAAGGAAAAAAAGGAGAGATGCCTGCATAGATGAAGATGGACAGTCTTAAGAACAAGAACTACTGTTTTGCCAGGGTAAGGAGTGATCTTTTTATAATGTTCTTTGTAGAAATTATCACTTTAGGGTCAGACTGAATTGAATTGGTCTTCTAAGATAATCTTTTTTTTTGAGACTAGGTCTCGCTATATTGCCCAGGGTAGTCCTGATCCGGGATCAGATCTGAGTAGCCCAGATCCCAGATCGAATCTGGGATCCTGGAGACTCAGGTGATCCCTAGCCTCAGCCTCCCAGGTAGCTGGGATTACAAGGGTGCACCACCACACCCAGTTATTTTTTTGAGACTAGGTATTGCTATGCTGCCCAGGGCAGGTCTTAAACCCACGGGCTCAAGTGATTGCCACCCTTCCTCAGCTGGGATTAAAGGTGCGCATCACGATGCCAGGCCCTCCGGCTGATAATCTTTTCTGATCCTACCTCAGATTCCTGGAAACTTCCATAGCCAGATCTAGTTAGAATTTATTAATTGTCCCTACCCTACCTCTGGTGTTTATCCCTGTGAGACCTTTGATCCTAAACTTTTCTACTCTAAATTTCCATCAGTATCAGCAAGAGATGGTGGAGGAGACACAGCAGGGTCATGGGTGTGACCACAGCTTTGGGGAATGAATGCTTTCGCCTCAGATAACTCTCCTTATCCCTAAGAGTATAATAGTTTCTCCTTTGTTGTTAGGCAACCCTTATTGAATCTCTTTAACCATTCTCTACACTTGCCTCAGAGTCTTCTTGAACTTGTTATCTGTTTTCAAGTAGTGGAATTTTGTCTATTCTCAGCTTCTTATAACTTGCTGTATCACATAAACTGATCTTCAAAGTAAAATTTACAATTAACTAATAAAGTATATTAATCACTTTCTAGAGATGTTCAACATAAGTACTTTATAATAATTTCATTTTTCCTTTTGTCTTCACAGCATGTTCAGCATAGACATGGTTTCTTTTGGGAATAAAGGCATATCTTTCACCCAGGAAACCCAATGCTAAATGGCAATAAATCATAATTCATTAAATTCTACAATCTAAGTTGTATGTTACAGCAGAAATTCTAACTCCTATTCATCATAATTAACATCAGATTACACTATAAATTGTAGTAGAGCCAAAAAACAACATGGCAGTAACCTAAGCTGGTCAGAACTAAATGAACACACTAAGTCATTACTCATGAAGACGAAGGGAAAATGATCATGAGCACTTCTACCTATGAAAATAAGGAAAGAGTATAGTGGTTGTATTGTCACCAAGCAGAAGCTGGTGACAGCTGTGATGGTCTTAATCTAAATCCAATCAAGGACTCTAGGGTGTGTAGATTTAAGCCAGGGTCTCCAAGAGAAGGAAGGATCCAGAGAAGGAGCTGCAGAAGGAACTCAAGAATCCAGAGAAAGAACTGCAAGGGAGCTTTAGAAAGTTTGCACGGGAGAGCATCAATGTTGCTCTCAGCATTCCTGGTAGTGGAACTGAAATTGGGTAATAAAATAGGCAAAGCAGAACTTAAACTAAATTTACAAATGGGAGCAGCTAGCTCTTTAAATCCTGCACTCATCAGGTTCGTCCCAGCCCACACGAGCAGTAGCAAGACCACACTATCTTAAGAAGAGGCAAAAACAGATTTACTTATTAAAAGACAAAATAAACAAAAGTCACTGAGCTTACAATGGACCCCTTTGATTATCTTACCAACCAGTTCAATCTCTAGTCTGAGAACTGCACATGGCTCCTTCAGCCATGTGCTTCCACAAAATGATGGCGGTCCATCTTCATGTCAAATGAAGCCAAGATAGCATCATCACTCCTTCCAAAGGCACAGTTATTCACTTCAAATGAAAGAAACCAAGATATCGTCATCAATCCTGCTTCAAAAGTGGGAGGTTCAAATCCAATGAAGAAACCAGGATGGTGTAGTCAATTCTCTTCCAAAAGGCACAACTCCAGCATTCTTTCAGCGTCAACTCTAAAGTGTTCTGAAACCAGCAAGATTCACTTAATACAACAGCAGAACCACTTCAGATGTCTCATGATGAAAACAGCAACACTCCAATTTCTCGTTAGGTCTCCAGACAATTCTTAAGCTTTGCAGTTTCAAAGTTAAAGCAAGTTTTCAAGTACCATTTTCCAATTCAGCTAACAAAGGTCACAAGTTTCTCTAACATGCTTCCCCGGGCTCCTCACCAGCCCAGGCTGGGGATGGAAGCCCACAGCGTGGTTTCCTTCCCTGCTCTGCTGCCACACATGGCAGCTCCAAGGCCTCCAGCCTCCTTGTTGCTTCTCTGCTCTCTCCTCTCCACGCCTTTTCTCCCTATCTCTCTGTTCTCTCCTCCTTAAATCCCCTTATACTGCTTCTCTCACAAGAAGGCTTGACCTCTCTTCTCCAAATGACTGCCCACAAAGGCACATGGCGGCTATTCCAATGCACCATTATAATGCTGGGTGCCATGCCCCACCGATTTCACCACAGTACCCTTATCACAATTTTGTATATTTTTGCTTTATCACATAAACTGATCTTCAAAGTAATATTTCACTTTTGTAAAATTTTTGTAAAAATTTGGTAAAAAGTGTCTGATGGACACTGACTGGGTGAGGTAGTTGTCCCCTCGTGGCTACATTAATCTCTTGTTTCCCTTGTGGAATGAATCTCATAGTTGTTAAACCTAAGATCTCTTGCAAGTGTGTACAGGGGTGGAAGAACCCACAGATGGTGACGTGTGTGGGATCTGTCCGTTGATTTGGTCCCTGGTATCCTTAGTATTTGCATTGTATTCTTGGTTAGTTTTGGGGTGCTCTGTCTGTGGTACCCTGGTTTGTGTTGGCTATCTAGTTTCAGTATGCACCCGATTTGTGTGTCTGCACCTAGTTACAGCCCTTGTTTAGTTTTAGTGCCTGTGTGTACTCGGTTTCAGTATTAATCTGGATCCAGACATGAGAGAGAAACCACACAGTGATCTAAAGAAAGTTTAGTATAAAGAATTATTAACTAAAACAGGGGGCTGGGGTAGCTAGGCTAGGAGCAGACTCTAAGAATAGCAAAAGGAGCAGATAGTACCTTTTGGCTAAGATTCATGCCAAGCAAGAGCATGTCCAGGACTATAATCTGGATGTTTTAGGAAGGGCACGGCCTTGGGTGACTGAAATACCACAGAACAGTCCCTGTGTTATTGAGCAGTTGGAACTTGCCAGAAATCTACCTACTAGAACTAGCTGAACATATGCTACGTGGAATACATGGAATTTGCTAGATTTTACCCTCTGTATTTTGCTAGAAAACTGCTTTCTGGGAATCTGAATTCTGGGTAAAGTTGTCCATGTCATCAAGTTCACCAGAGATTCTCTGCCACAAAACTGCCCAGGGGAAAATGTTGTGAGGGTAGAGTTGCTAGGTATTTCTAGGTGCCTGCACTGCAGGAACCAGAAAATGAAAATTTCCTGCATTTTGGAGCTGGGCAAGTCTGTTGAGTCATTACCTGGGAACCAGAAAGCAGAATCCTTTTCTTTCTTTCTTTTTTTTTTTTTTTTTTGAGACTAGGTCTTGCTATTTTTGCCTGTGGAACCGGAGTCTCTTGTTGCCCGGGGTACCACAGACTCAAGCAATCCCCAGCCTCAGCTTCCCAGCTAGCTGGGATAACAGGCGCACGCCACCACGCCCAGCTATTTTTTTGGAACTAGGTCTCGCTACGGGCCCCAGGCGGGACTTGAACTGCGATCCCTAGCCCCAGCCGGTTTATAGGCTGAAGCTTAAAGCATGAGCCACTGTGCCCGGCTGAATCCTTTTCTTTAGTAATGTCTCTAGCACTTTCTACTGACAAAACTTACTACCATTCCAGCTTGCAACGGAAAATTATTTAAATGACCTAGATATACTTCTACAGAGTAGACAAAAAGGGTAAAATTAAAAGTGAGGCAATAAATTGGGATTAGCACCCAATCATCCCTGTAGGTGGGGAGAAATGGATGTAGGCTGTAGGTATAGCTGCAACATTGGAGAACAGAACATGTGAACTGATTGAAATACACTGCTATGGGAAGGACAGCAGGTGAGACAGAAGAGGTCTCTCTATACATAATTACTATCTGAATTAGCTGATAGATCATGAACTCTTTGGATCACCAGCTTAATGACCAGATCCCACTGATAGTTCCATTCTCTCTCTTTATGCATTTAAGCCTTCATTTGGGTAAGGAACATGGGCTTCAGTTTTTAAATTTAGCAATGATACCAGGATGTTTTTCACGGATATCTTGTGTTCCAGGCAAATCGTGGAGTATGGTCAGATACCAAGTTAACATCCACGGGATATGCATGAATATTAATAAGGACTTGTTTGTGTAAAGAACATTAAGCAGATTATGTTATTAATGCAACTTATTTTGGTATAAGGGAGCAGCATTCAGAATGGAGTTAAAAAAATAAACAAGTGGCAGAATGGGATATGGACAATTTTTTTCAATAGTGAGAAGTTTGACTGTGAAGGTGAAGACAAAAGACAATAGTAGTTAGAGGGAATAATAGAGATGAGGAATCTTTTAAAAACTAAATGAAAGAGATTTGATCATGTGGAAAAGGACCAGTGGAGATGAAGGGTCTGAATATGAGATAAAATTGATTAAGAAGGTGGACAGGATGGACTCTATGAAAATAAAAATATATCTTAACCCAGAACTTTGATTCAAACTTTGTTAAAATCAAAATTTTAGTAAATTACTTTAAACAACAATTTTGAGAGTAACTTTTACTGATTAATATTACCTATAAATGACTTGAAAAAGTTAAAGTATGTGATGAGAAACACAGAGAGGAAGGAAACTTGTTGACACAAGTACCTTAAGAATTCAAAGTATTATGCTGGCCACTATGAATTATGCCATTATGGTTCTCAGTAAGACAAGAGAAGGTAGACAGTGTTTACATTCCAGTGACCTCTCAGTTGCACATGGAACAAAAAACACTGCAGAAACAGGTGGGGCAAAGTTCTCACTAAGTATAAGCCACTATGAGTTCTTTTCCTTAATAGCATAATTACAATTTCTTTGATAAGTATAAGAAACTTCCCAAGCTGCTTACTTTTAACTTTATCCTTTTTGCTTTAGTACTCCTTGACATATGTTTTAATGGTAAATCACACTATGATCACAGAGTCTGTATCACATTTATTATATGAAATTGTACTTAATCTGTAAGGTAGAAAATCAAGGGAGTTTAGGTTATTGGAAATAATGTTAATAAAATGTTAGCTTATGTACTGTGAGTTGGAGAAAGGGAGTATTGAAAGGAGAATGCTTTATAGACTAGAGCTCTTGTTGAGTTTGAAAAGTAGTGATAGTGGGATACTTAAATAAACACGTTAGAAGAATTGAAAGTTGAAAGAGCAGCAGGCTTGATTTTGAAGGCTGTGAGACATGAAACTGGCTCAAAATGGAGTCATTCATGCCAAACTCACATCTTCAACCCAAAATTTGGGATCAGACTTACTGATGTTTTATTGCCTTCCATGGAATGTCATCCTGACCAAGCCAGATCAACAATAGCAGGTGTTCTGCGTTAAGACTCCCTTGCCTTCCCTAAGAAGAACCTTTAAACAATCTTTTGCTTTGCTAAAAATAAATCTTGTTCAACTCTTGTGACCATAAACCCTTCCATTTGGGGTTTATCTAGCATATGAACTCACCCTACTATTATGTAGAGAGTGGCATATTTATTTGCAGAATTGAATTTAGAGACTGCTTTTTCTTCTGTTTTCTGCACTCAGGTGTAGATCTTGACCCGTTTTGCCATCATTCCTGTCTGAATCCCATGGTCTTCTATTTGTTGGACCATGGCTGGAATTCCCAACTGGCCTTTGGGACATTCACTCCCTTTTCACCTTTCCTCGCAGGTCCTCCCCCAGATGGCTGAGCTGGAACTACTTTTCCCTTACCACTTGAAGGTGACTCCTGCTCTGTGCCTGACTCTGAAATCGAGCAAAAGGGTTAAGAGCTTCACCCAGTCTCCTCCAATGAACTGGCATTGGAGACTGTTCAAATTTGGGAGGAGGTTTAGAATTTGGAGAGGGACATTTGACTTGTTCCTGATAAAGTGTTTTGTTTTCTAGAGACATTTCACTCTTTTTCCTTTGTGCATTTCTGCCAGATGTGGCTAAGATCCCATCTTGTGATGGACTCACTTCCTATCCTTGACCAGTCCATTCCTGAGTTCCTTCACTTCTCCTACTTGGGTGCCATTTTTATTTTGGCTCATCCAGATGATGCTGCATTTTCTTGTGTAGCTGCTCTTCTACTTCTCATTTCTCAGTAGTTACATCACAAGGTTTTGCCCCTTCAAAGACAGTAGCTGCTGAACTGGATTGGAAGATACTATCAGAGGACTCATCTTCCTTAGGAGTACTCCAAAAGCTTTAGATTCAGTTTGGGTCTAAACAACAACCTGAAAATCGAATTGCTCCAGAAATCTTGTGCATTGTTGAGGCATTCATTTTGCAATAATTCTTTGAATGGGTCTACAATCCTTTATTCACTATTTTGAAATTCGAAAGCCCTGAAAAGTCATGTTTCTCAACATTTTTTTTGAGACTAGGTCTCGTTCTTTTTGCCCATGGAACAGCAGGCTCCCATTGCCCGGGGTACCACGGACTCAAGCAATACCCAGCCTCAGCTTCCCAGATAGCTGGGATTACAGGCGTGTGCCACCACGCCCAACTATTTTTTGGGACTAGGTCTCACTATGTTGTCCCAAGCGGGACTCGAACTGCGATCCCTAGCCTCAACGGCTTCATAGGCTGAAGCTTACAGGCACGAGCCACTGGGCCTGGTTATGCTTCTCAACATTTGATGGCAAAATCTTTCCTGACCTGTATTCTTTTGTCAATAAAACTTGACTTGATTTGAACAAATCATGGCAAAGTGGCAAAACCTGACCTGAAAAGCCCACAGTAGACTATTTATACCCTTTTTTCCTCCTACTAGTAACTTGGCATTCTTAATTTTTCCTAAAAGAAATGTTAACCTGATTATGAAGTGCCGCCTCACACCTTGTGGGATATCATGTAACATAAAGTACACTTTTCTAAAAGCTAAAAATTTCTGAATTTGAAATCTATCTGGTCCATAGAGTTCATAGAAGGGGTTGTGTATCCACATTTCTCAAAGCCACAGTACACTGCTATATGTAAAATAGGATAACTGAAAATATTCTATGGATACTGAAAGGATATGTATTTATCTTTCAAAAAGAACATTTCAAAACTCAAGGAATCATTACTAAAAGGATTAAAAGTCAAACATACCTTCATAAAAGGTCTAAAAAAATCACTAAAGTAATAAAATATTTGTACATAAAATGTTCTACATTTATGGCTTATTAAGAATATCGTTTTTGATCTAACTAAAACGGCTTACAAAGTTCATTGCAACATTTACATTTATTAAAACCCAGCTATTTCCACAAGTAGAAGGTTGCTGCCAGTAACACTAGTGATTAGTGATGTCACACATTTTCTTCATTCGTAAAGTAAGGAATTTAAGACTAAATGATAGGTAAAGGTTCTTCTGAAATCCTTTAAGTGCAATATACAGTACAAGAACAAATGGAAAGATTTCAATGTTTAGGAAACAAATCAGCTTGTAAATACTGAGAACTTATATGTTATTAATAAGCAAACATTGGGAACCTATACTTACTTCCTACAATATGTAAGGTATTGTAATCTTAAACATGCGGAAGTAAAAAAGGGAAGTCTATGAAAGAGCGTTTTGTTTGTTCTGTATTTATAAAGTGTGTTAAGGTTTCATGGGATCTAATATTCTTCATTGGTGACACCGAGGCTTTCAGTTTTAATGCAATACTGGAATAGTGAATTAAGCCAAACCACACTTTCGCGGAGTTAGGATTTAAATTGAATGCCTACAAAAGGAAAGTAAGATATTTTTAAGTCAGACGTGATCTCAGAAATTGTAATTGTCATATAATTATCATATAAGCGCTTATGACAAAATTCACACACAAAAAGAGGATAGCTAACAAATATAGTTAACAACTCACAAAACCGTGTGTAGAAAGAGGCCACTGCAGGAACAAGAGGAAATAGAATTCAGGGTATTAGAACTGAAAAACTCCTAGGAGAAACCGAGCTTTTACAGAGACTAAAAAACTCTTGATTTAACAAGCACAGGGCTGGACCAGGAGTTGGGAGAGACTCTGAGTTTAGGCTTCTGGTCACTCCCCTCACTTCTGTGGCTTTTTACTTCCTTATCCTTAAATTGATCGGCTTAGAGTTCTAAAATCCATGGAATGGCAATACTCTACAGTTCCGGGCTACCCTTTGCACCTAACTGGAAAGTTACTTAACTTTCCGGTCAAAATGATAAAAAGTATAATTGTCAGACGGTCGCTGCTTGTTTGGGACCAGGTCTCTAAGTCAACAGACAGGCAGAAGAAAAGGGAGAAGAAGGCACCAGACACACACGGCCCACACTATTTGGAGGAATGCGGCGCCGGAAACTGTATTTCTGCGGAAGAGGTTGACTAAGCGCGGCGGCGGCGGAAGGGACGGCCCTGTGGGAGGAAGTGACGCAAGTCAGTCCTTGGCCCTGAGGGTGGCGTAGCCGGTCGGTTGGGTGAGGCGGTGGTGGCGGAAGAGGTTCGGCGGCTGATGGCGGCTGTGGATTGAAACCTTCTTTAACGCTCCCACTCTGTCCAGGAGCCCTTTAGTGGGTAAGGAAGGTGCTTTTCCCGCTTTGCCACAGTGTCTTGTGCGTCCCGGATCCGAGCGGGGGCGCTTTTGGGGCTCGTGATACGCCCCTCAGTCCCTAGAGACTCAGGCCTTGATCTGTTTTTGAAATGGAGTTTGTGGTGACGATGCTGCCAGATAACGATGGTTTCGTTCTTGAGGACAACTGTTCCTCCTGCGATTGTGACGGGGGTGTGGGGGACTTCGGCGGACAGTGGAGTTGATCAGAGCGACTCACGCGGCGGTGGTGGTCGCTTCACCTGGCGGGGGTCAGGGGGCGGGGGGAGGCCTTAGCAATTTGGGGGAGGCGTGTGGGACTTGGGTCCTCTGGTGGGGGGGACCCTGGGGAAGAAACGGTCTTGTCCGAGGCATAATTCCTGGGTATTTGGAGGATGACGTGTGCTGCAGGAGTAGGTAACCTGGGGAAAACATCCAGGTCGAGTCTGGAAAGGACGCCGGGGGAGTGAAAGTCTAGTGTTTTGGTTTTGAAGTCGTTTGTGGCGAAGGAGGCGGAGACTCCCCGCTACGCCTACGTTCTGTTGCGGCGGGTGGAGTTATCTGTTTGGGCCGCACTTCCTACTGCACCTGGGCTGCCGATTAGCTCAAGCTGTTCTTGGTTTAGGGATGTCCTGGCCTTCCTCGTGCGCCAAGGTGCCTTAAAAATGTTTCTCAGGAAAGCCACTTTTTGCTGAGTCAGCTTTACTCCATTTACTGCTCCTCCCCACCACCTCAACCTTCCCTCCCCAAGGTGGACAGGTCATTTATTTAACGGGCCTTCACTTCTTCAGGGAATCCTTGTTAGAGAGAGATCAGCGGTGTGTGTCTGCTTTCAAACCTGTTGATTAAATGTGGATTTATTGGTACGCGTTTTGTTTGAAAACACTGCTGTTAAACTACACTTTCACAGAGTAGTTATGAATTACTGTTATGTCAGGGATTTAGACGGGAGAATCTTAATTTTTCAATCATGTATTATAATTGTGACGTTTCCACAAACTGCTCAGTTAATAATTTGGTGCTCAATCCCAGGGTACTTAAAGAGATTAATTGAATAACATGTTAATCTGAAAAGTGGACCGAATTTCTTCCAGATGAATGCTGTTTGAGTTACAGAGAAAGTGTTTGAGGGCAGGCTTTGGGTTTTGATCTCATCAAGCCTAGACTTGAC
The DNA here is from genome assembly GCA_004024945.1 of Uropsilus gracilis. Taxonomy (NCBI): domain Eukaryota; kingdom Metazoa; phylum Chordata; class Mammalia; order Eulipotyphla; family Talpidae; genus Uropsilus; species Uropsilus gracilis. The sequence goes on along the minus strand of PVHY01001866.1, from coordinate 62,709 downwards.
TTGAAGGATTAACGCTAGAAATGATTTAGGTTTTTTATTTCCCAGTTTCAAATAACATCCTATTGTATTTTTAGTCATCAAGTTATTAAACCAAACACCTCTTAATTATGGCAGCAGCTGTGAATGACTGACCAGCAAATACCTTATCCTTAACAAAAATAGCAGGTATTTTGGAATTCTTCTTAATGATGTTAAGTATTTAACAATGCACCTATTCTTTGGGGAAAGTATTCCACAGTAGGAGGTTTATTGGGTTGCATTCTTTGAAATTTAGATACCACTAGGTAAAATTTTGGCTCGTGATTTCCAGCTATTTAAAATTTACTTTGCCCCAAATAAGCCTCTGGAAGATGAAATTTCTTCTCTAATGTATATGACAGAAACATAGCTTTTAAGAAGCTTGCTTTTAAAAACTAAATAGTAAAAAGTGGTGTAAATTACACCTAGAGTGGCACTGAACCATAAAGAATTCTGAGGATAGGGATATCTGTGAGATTGCAAATTAATAGATTGGTGGCTTTCCCTTTTCCTTCCAGAATGATTGCCCATAACATTTCCCTGGTCTGTCAACTAGCTGATACAGTCTTTGAGCTAAATTAAGTATGAGTAATTGGAAACTATTAGAATGCCAGACCTATTTTTCCTTTCAGATGTTTGTGTGCTGTATAGGACAAATTTAGAGATGATTTTTAAAGTTCACTTGTTTTTTTATTGAAGATTTTTAAAGCTTTTTCAACACATGTATTGTGCTTTTATTGCAGTAGGTCATACATGGAATTTTTGTTATTAGCCTTTATTTGCTCTGGTTTTACTAACTACAGGAATTTTCAAACTTACACTAGAACAGTAAAAAAACCCCACAATTTTGCTAATCTTGTTTTACTACCACCCCCTAGAGTCTTTTTTTTTTTTTTTTTTTTTTTTTTTTTTTTTTTTTTTTTTTTTTTGGGACTAGGTCTCGCTGTGTTGCCCCGTGGGACTCGAACTTCGATCCCTAGCCCCAGCCACTTCCTAGGCTGAAACTTACAGGCATGAGCCACCATGCCCAGCTTACCCCCCTAGAGTCTTTAAAGCAAATCCCAGATAGCAGAATATTCACTTATAATTAGTTTAATGCATTTAATTGATAAGCACTTCAAAAGGTTGTTATAATTGCTATCATGTAAAAAATTCTTATTTTTTGTATTTTGTTAGAACTGGCAAATTTTGTCTCATTTAAATTAAAAAGCTTCATTCTGTTTGTTTAGTGGACAGAAGTTCTTAGAGTTGGACTGTTTTCTATTTTAGTTGACTAAGGTTTACATTTTTGCATTAGTCATGTTAATAGGAGCTATTGGAAAACTACTACCACAAAGGCCAGATTCAGAGGCTTGAAAAAATTCCAAGAGAAAGAAGAAAACATTGAAATGTTATCTTCCCTCTCCAGTTTAACTAACTGCTTAACCGAATGCCCACTGCATGTTTTCTTTTCCTTAGACACTGATGTGTCCCCAACATAACAAAATTGCATCTTAGACCTAAGACTTGGTAGTATAATGTCACAGCATAGCACATAAAAAGAAACCCTGGAGCTAGACCTTTGGGGGGTCTGATAGGAAACATAGGCACTGTGGATACCATTATACCTATTTACAGATTTCTTAGATGTAGTCTTTGGAAGATTTTTAGACAGGGCTGGATCTTAATGTACCTGTTTCTGGAGATCTACTGCAGAGAATGGGAAGAAGCAAAAATTGGATGGGAAAGCTGCTTTACTCCTTGGGTGTAGGGACTGTATTTCCTCCTTCAAACCAAGGTGCAGTTTGTACTTTTTCTCAGGATGTTAGTCCAGTCATTACCACAAGGTGATGCAGTGACTTTGCACATTACTTCTCTGCTGGGCTGAGTGTGTGCCTGCCAGCGTGCACACATGCATATGTAAATCTGCCTGTGAGTCATCTTGATACATTGGCCTTTCATTGAATTGCAACATTTTTGTGAACTTGCCCATCATTTCCATTTTTTAACTGTGCATGGTGAATTGGAAATTTTATTTTACTATTTAAAATTATCGATGAATGCTATAGTTACAATCAGATTGTATTTATTCATGTTAACTTTTTTGAATAAAATTTGGATGGGGTTAAAAAGTAGCAATAATTTATAAAGATTTGTTAAATATTTCATAGCATATTGAAATTTTTAAAAAGGTGACTTGGAGGGTAATGAAAATTGTTGCAGTCTTAAATATCTTACTCATCAGATTTATAAACATTAAAAATACCTGCACTTTGTGGGGAAGGTTTAAAAATGAAGTTTTATGTTAATATGTTTAAGCAAAGAAAGTACATTTAAATAATGATGTTAAAGTCCTTTTCTACCCTCTTTTCACATAATCCTCCTCATGACTAAAGGCTATTAACTGTATGATAGATATATTTTAGTTTCTTGATTCAGCTGTATACACATAAATACATGCCTGGTACAAAAGAAATCGTATCTTCTAAGATGTCTGTTCTTTGATTAGAGAGGGAAGGATTTAGGCTGGGATGAAAATTTTTCCCTCTCTCCTCACTGCTTTCAACCCAAAATAATCTGCATTCTTTAAGTTATGGCAATATAATTCCTGGATTTGTTAGGCCTTGGTTGATCTCCAATTCTTATCTGGAGACTAGAGGTCTACTCTGGGCATGTTGAGAAAAATGTTTCTTTTTATGTACCTTAAAAACTTTTCAGTAGCCAGATGAACACCTAGTACTCCCAAACTTGTAGTTGCTAAAAAGGTTCTGCCATTCGCCACTTAAAGATAAAGCAGATCTTTAATAGAATGATTGTGTGCATAGAAGAGAAAACAGCTGTAGTGCCCCACTACAGCTTTGGGTTACTAACCAAAGTAACCCATCTCTTGTGTAACTGCCCAGTTAAGCAGGGTTGGCCTAATGTGGCGCTCCTGAGGTCTAAAAAGCTTGCCATAAGTAAGGCACTGTCTGGTGCAGACCCATAGGAAAATGGTAAAAGGAGCCAAGCAAGTCTGGGACAAAAGGAGCAAAATTCAGTAGAAATCAAAGATAAGAAATGTTGTCCGGAGTGGGGGAGGGGGCAGGCAGGCTCTTTTTACCTGAAAATTCTTTTGCACTCTCTTCCTCAACCAGAGTCAAACCTTAATGCCCACAAAACCTTCTTAACCCTAAAGATTTCAGACTAGTTACCTTTGTTATTCAAATACCTACTACTTGCTTGTCCTCTCCTGGAACTGAGGGAAAAAAAAGCTTTAAAAGCACTTTAAACTGGACCCTTCCCCATTGGTCGCCACCATGCTTTGTGATTCCAAAGCCAGACCTTTCAAAGCCAGATCAAATTTTTATTAAAATTTTCAAGCTATTTATTACTAAACAAGAAAGTGATTACCTGCTATGTGCTACATGATAAATATGAAAAACCCAGTTACACCACCATTGTCCATAACTGTCCTTCAGTCTCTGATCACCTCACCACATGTCCAGTTAATCTGAGTTCAGCAGCTTGTGTTCCCAATGCAGTGCATCCTTTTTTCCCCCCTCATTTGCTGTGTTCTGACTTTCTCCAGTCATGCAGTTGAAGGCATAGTGTTTTTCTTCTTGCAGCATCCTTTTTAACTACAGGCAGTAGAAAGACTCCAAGACACAGGAACCAACAGCAGGTCCATCTCAGGCCTACTCACGACCTCTCCAAAAGCATCTGATATGACAAGCACCAACGAGATATGACAAGCTCCAACATGGAGTACAAACTCCTTAGACTCCCTTTAGCACACACACTCAGCTTATGCATGCTGAGGCCATGAGTTCATCAGTACTGGCCAAGGCCATGGGCCTGCTGCCTCAGCCATGCAGCTAGACTCACATTCTTCTTCCAAAATGGCTGAATCTAAAAATGGCTGAATCCTTCTTCCCCTAAGCCCTTTTTATATCATCCTTCCCTTTTCCTGCTGAGACAGGACTCAGGAGGGAGTCCTGTCAATCAGCTCACATCACAAAAACTTTGTTTTTCCTTCTTCCTCCCTTCTATCTTTTGAAAGAAAACTGAATTCTAATCTTGAGATTTACAATTCTAAAGCAACTGGAAAATAACTCCTTTTTCCCAGCTTTACCAATGTATATATCAACTATGGAAGGTACCATTGGTGTACCCCCCAGTAGAAATGCTGCTGTTGTCAGTCTCACCACAACATGTCTCTTAGCTAGTGTCTGTCTCTCTACTCCAGTTGTCTCTTCCATGCCTTCCAAAAACCCTGGTTTAAGTCCAAAGCTGGGAAATAAGCATGTGGGCCAGGCATGGTGGCGCATGCCTGTAGGTGGCAGCCTAGGAAGCTGTGGCCGAGGCCAGGGATTGCAGTTCGAGTCTCACTGGGTGCACGTAGTGAGACTCAGTTCCCAAATAATAGCTGGGCCCGGTGGTATGCACCTGTAATCCCAGCTACCTGGAAAGCTGAGGCTGGGAATTGCTTGAGTCTGTGGTATCCTGGGCAACGTGAACCTGCAGTTCCACAGGCAAAAATAGTGAGACCTAGTCTCAAAAAAAAAAAAAAAAGAAAAAGAAACAAGCATGTCTTCTTTCACAAGTCTCTGTTCTATGTGTTTCCTGTTTCTTTGTGTCTTTAATAGTTTTTGCCCACTCAGCTTCAGCTCCACCCTTTTATTAGGGGTGTCAGGGAACCAGGAACCTCCCCTTTTAATGGAGATTACTGTTTAGAAAAAAGTGTCAGGTTTAGCTTACTAGTATGTTATGACCAGTGGTGAACATGGGAAAAACCTGAATCTGTACATCTTCCTCTACCTGCCTGCCCCCTTTATGAGGCCACCCACTTGAAAAGATTATCAGTAGTGACTTAATTAGCATCATATCACATCCTCCAGGACTCTAGGAATGATTAACTGCATTAGCTCAGGTAAATCAAAGAAACAAAGTACTGGAACTCTTAACAAATACTATCTTTCAATTTTCCTGAAGGCTTTGGATTAACCAGCTGAGTATTATCAATACAGTCTGTGAAATAAGGTTGCAGGTGATGTTGGTGTTCATATGGAGTTCGGAGAATGCAGTTCTTAGGTCCCTCTGCAAAAGAATTAAGCAGATGTTCCCATTAATCAGCACACTTCAAAATTACTATGAAAAGAAAAAAAGCTTCCTGCATAGACACAAGGCAGGCAGGAGAGCTGCTATTGCTTTGCACAGGAGGATGTTTGTGAAAACACAGACACAGGAGAGCTACAATTTGTCAGAGACAAGGGGACTTCTTTTATGGTGTTCTTTGAAGGACTTGCTGTGCATTGGATTGCTTTCGGGTCAGATTGGATTGGTTTTCTGTGGTTGATAATTGTAATACAGGTATCCCAAATTTGGGATTGGTTTTGACAATTATACAGAAACATCAGGCAGGGCAGGCCAGGGCCAGGGCCAGGGCCAGGGCTAGGGCTAGGGCTAGGGCTAGGGCTAGGGCTAGGGCTGGGGTGCTAGGAGGCAGGAGCATGTGCACCATTCCTGCAGTGGCTCCCCCTCCCCCTGCCATGAATGTGGTAAACTATAGCCATGACCAGCAAAAGTAAACAATGCAAACAAGTAAAACTCAGCCCACTAAGGTTGCAAGGGCATACCAACCTAGAGGTGACGAGACAAAAAGATCTGGCACCTAGCAGATGAGCCATCAGGTCTGCTACTGAAAGGTACAGCTGCATTCAACAGGGAACCACTATTTCAGTTAAAGCAATTTATTGTAACTTGCGGAGCCATCAGGTGTGCTGGCCTTCTCTGACTGTGGTCTGCACCATAATCCTCCAGGATGCACTGGCTATATACACTGCGCTCAGTCCCCAAAGCTACTCCCAACTGCTAGGGTGGCATGAAGACCTCTGCACTAGGCCAACTCTCTGCACATGCACTTGGGTTGGGGACCCAAAACGCTTAGCAAGCTCCATATGTGGTCTCTCTGGTTCCTACTCTGACTGTGGTCTCCACCACAAGCCATGATCCTAACCTGCCCCTGAGAATAGGTTTCTTGACCTTCACCCTACTCGGAAGTGAACAGGGTGATTTTAAGAGTCTGGACTTTTCTAGCTTCCTCTTTGACTGCTTAACTGCTAGGGACTTGTGTGTCAGTGGCATCTGCTGTTTACCCTACCTAAGTTGGCTTTTTACATATCTCCTGTGTGACTGCAGAGGACCTGGTGAAGGTTTCCCTGAACCAGTCTGGGGCTGCTTCCGCCCTCACTCTTGGGGGCTATTGTCATTCTGGGTTGTGTCCATGCGGCTCCTGGCTGGTTAACACAACTGCCCACTGTTGCTCTAGGAGAACTGGGCAATGCACAAGGCTACTTTGGCATATGAGACCTACCCACCACCCCTTGTTTCTTACCTCCTGGGGTGTGCAAATGATCCATCCACCCCCACCATGGCCAACCTCCTAAAGTTCCCCTACTTTCTGGCAGAACTGTTTGTCCAAGTCTTAACCAGTTTTATGTTTGTGTCACCACTGGGCAAGTTTCGACTTGTGACTGGGGTCCTCTTTCTTCCTGACAAATCTGCTGCCCCAGGAGTAGTCGACTGGTTCTCATGGGCCAAATCCTTCTCCATACATATCCAACTCCACACGAGGTCTGTCCTGCAGCTTCTAGACTTTCTCCATCTCCTGTGCTGCTCTGACAGCCTCTCCAGCATCATCCTTGACTGCATTTGTGGAACTGTCTGCTGACTTAATGCCACTTGGTGTGTCCTCTCTTTGTGCCTGATACTGCCTACGACTCATGCCAAATGTCTTTGTTGAACCGTCCAGCTGTCTATGCCACTTGGTGTGTCTTCTCTCTCTGCGTTGAGCCATCCCATCCTGGTCACCAATTGTTGGTGCAACCATTCTGTTCCTGAGGCCAATTATAGTGTGTCAGCAACAGATGGGACGGGACGGGGCAGGGCAGGGCAGCCACCCAGGAATCTTCATGCTGTTTCTCTGGGTTTGCTCTGGCTTTCACGCATGCTCTCAGCTTGTGCTCTCCTTGACTCCTAGACCCAGGTGTGCTCACTTTTGTGCACAATTCTGGGGTGGGTGCTGGTCAAAGGAGCTAATGGGGAAAAAAAAACTTTGATAGCTTATTTACCCTACAGTAATCTTCTGCCCCCACCTTTGGCTGATCTTTGCTTACCCCCCTCAGATTCATGGAAACTTTTTTCCAATTTAGTTTTAAGATTTGTTAATCATACCTAGCCCTACCTCTGGTGTTTGTCCTTGTAAGACCTTTCATCCTAAATTTTTCTCTCAGCTTCTATCACTTATAAAGCTTTTGTTAGTGCAGCGGTACAGTAAGATTGTTACTAAATACTCTCTCTTTTACCTCCAAATCCTAGTGTGCTACCAAAGTGACTTCTAGATTCATGATTAACAATCTCTTCTCTGGATGTTCATATATTGCATCTTGGACCATAACAGGAGAGAAGGGACAAAAAGGAAATGGTTATTTGGTAGTGTTATTTCAAGACTTAAATTTGCCTTAGTATTTCAAACAGGTCAGAAAAATAAACAGTTGTTTAAATAGATCTTGACAATAAAGACTTTTTTCATTGTTAAAATATCATTGAACAGTCTTACTGATGTGTTAGTGCTTTACAAATTTCAGGAATTTATCAAGTAAATTAGTTTATTTAGCTGGCAAACATCTTGCCCCAGTTTACCCTGTTACTGCAGAGATTCCTGTTTTGATGGTTCAGAAGCAAGAGTTTTAGAGTCAGTTTAGTTTGTGTTCTGCAAAATCAATGTTTATACCAAGTCTGTGACACTGTAAATGTTTTTTTTTTTTTTGAGTAAATCTTTGTGTTTTTTTTCCCCTCAAAAATAGAACCCAGAATATGAAAGCATTTGAGTTTTGCAAATTTTTTATAATCCGGTTTCTTCATATCTGCTCTCAGGTGCTTAGTGTTCACTAATATTCATTGAATCTATTATAGGTTTTCAGTACTATGTATTTCACTGATACTGTACATTTAAAAATACTTTTGGTGTTAAGCAGTAAATATGTGGGGAGGGTACTTGAATACAAGATAGGATCACTGAACAGAAAATGAAAATGTAGAATCCGTATAAGTAGAGGAGGACAAATAGATTGAACTGTTTTTGGTAGACCATCTGAGGTGTTATTTTACATGGTTTAAGTAATCTGAATAAGCATCTACTGGAAGTCCAAAAAGACAGGTTAGTTCTGGACAGCTATAGAAAAAAGTAAGAATTGGTAATAGAGACTTAAGTTGATTGGATTGCTTTAGTCTACTTTGTGATTCTTTATCTTGGCCACATACAAGCAAGATTAAGATTATTGAGAAGACTTTGAAAGGGAAAAAATACATTCATTAATTCTCTCCCCCTACCCCCTTTCTTTTCCCCCTGCCCCACCCCCCTTGCCCCCCCCTTCACACACTCTCTTTCTTGTTTGTAGGTCCCACTTGACAAGTCAAGTATTTTTTTCTTAATATCTACCTCTATTTCACCAGTGATTCAAATATGTATGCTAGATTGAGGACATGCTGTCCAGAGGATTTTGAACATGGGTCAGTTCAGGAACCTAGAATCTAGAGGAGAGGAATGAATTGCCTGGACTAGGAAGAAAAATTATAAAATTGAAGGGTTCAACGTAGAAAAACTGAATTGACTACTAGCCAATAAAAACTGTATTTTTAACTGTCCTTGTTTCTGTTTCTTAGCATCTGCTGCCAGGGGCTGACAGGTTTATATTGGTAGAGTGTGTACTAAAACACCCTGTTTCATTTTCTTTTGGTTGCGGTAGAAGCAAGGGCTAGGCTTTCCAGGAGAGTTGAGAGTTTGTATTTATTAGAAGTGTGGATGGTGTCCAGTGAACTACGGGTGCTTTGGTGTTGGGCATGGTGACATGCAATGTGAGCCTGTGGTTCATATATATATATATATATATATATATATATATATATATATATATATATATATAGGGTAAATCAGTAAAAAAAAATTTTAATCCCCATGTAGCTTTCTAATTGAAAATTACTTATTTCCCAGTTTGTCAGTTTTTATATGTAATTACATTTTATTTTTTATTTAAATTTTTTTTTTCATTTTGTAGTTATTGTACAATATTGGTCATGTTTTCATGGTTGTAGTGTACCCCTTAGTCTCCATCATACCCTCCCTTTTCCCCTTTCCCACCCTGGTCACTTCAGCTCCTCTCATTGCAAGCTGTTGGTCTGTGTTTGGCCCGCGCTGGTCTTTTTTTTTTTTTTTTTTTTTTTTTTTTTTTTTTTTTTTTTTTTTTTTTTTTTTTTTTTTTTTTTTTTTTTTTTAAACTATGTCCTTTCTTTCCTGGGTGTGAACTTGCACTCCTGGACAGCAACAGATGAGGCTGGTTCAGATCTCCAGGAGTAGCTGAGGAAGATAGCCAGGCCAAGCATATCAGGAACTTGTAGGGCAGATGTGGTATGCTTCTCCAGGATCCTTTCTGGTGCCTCTCACCTGTTGCTGATTCTGTGCCCTATAGTTCTGATATTTGGTATTTAATTACATTTTAAAGGAAGATTCCAATATATTTTTTTTAAAAAGTGTATTTTCTCTATAATTATGGTATACAAAGAACATGTAACTTGCACTATATATTATTTATGTAATCTGAAGGTGAACATTTTAGTTGATGAACTTCAGCTTATATGAATTACTTGTTTCAGGGTCACAATGACATCTTTTCAAGAGGTCCCATTGCAGACATCCAACTTTGCCCATGTTATTTTTCAAAACGTGGCCAAGAGTTATCTTCCTAATGCACACCTGGAATGTCATTACACCTTAACTCCATATATCCATCCACATCCAAAAGATTGGGTTGGTATTTTCAAGGTAAGAAAAACTTTCTCTATTATTGTTTCATGTAGATGCTCTATATTAAGCAGATTGAGAAATAACTTATTAGCAATGTCTTAATTCTAAATTCTTTTTTTATATTGTAAATGTCAAGTGTAAGACATTTACATTTGTAAGTGTATTTTGTAAAAATGAAATTTTTAATAGTGCATGGTATTATAAAATGTTGAGTTTTATTTGACCAGACTTTCCTTTTTGTCACCAGAAGGTTTAGTTTCATTCAAGGTCTTGTGAAAATTTTTTCAATATTTTTTCCCTTACATTTTCTCTACTTTTTACCTGAAAAACAATATTTTCTTTTGGATTACTGTGTCATTTACTACCTCTTCCAGTTATTTTTGATTGAATTTGTGCAACTTTCTTGTTACCAGGCATTGTTTAAAATTGTTAATATTTTCTTATGTTTTTATAAGTATTCTATTTTATATGATTGAATAAACTTTGATGGCAAGAGACCAATTTTTATATTTTGCCTGTCAATCTGTATAATATTTGCTTGAAAATTATATTGAGCTGATCGTTACAGTGGTGCTTCACTCTGCTGGAGTTTTCCTTACCTAATAACAATGGATAACATTTGAAAATATTAAGTATTTCTTTCCTTTAGTTAGTAGACATTGTCTACAGATTTGTTATTAAAGGTATTTATTTTTACTAGTAACTGTGATTTTCTTCTGTCTTCTTTATATTCCTCCTCAGAATTTCCTTTATGATCTGTACCTTTCCAACATGATTTTCCAAAGTAATTATCTTGTTTAAAGGGAGTACTTTTGAATTTTTTTTGCCTATCACCTGTTTAACTTCCTTTTCTCTTATTCTGCTGTTGAATAAGTAACAGATGAAGATCCCTAGTACTGTACTAATTCCCTGAACTAAGTTATGTGAAATATCTGTTGCTTTACTTCCTTAATACAGACTCAGGTATGGAAGCGATATGCTTGTCTGTCAGGTAACTGTCAGGTAACTGTTCCATTCTTTGAGGAAGATAGTTCTCAAGTTACTCAGGGAGGGCACATCAGGCAAAAAATATAAAAAATAAGTATAATGTAATTTTGTTACTATTTTGGGGTGCTGGCATTAGCTAATAAGTGCTGCTTTTATGTTACCACATGGTCCTTCTAACAATTCTGAGAGGAAAAAAAAAAAAACCTCAGGCAGATGATATATATCAGATTCCTCAGCCTTACCTCTAAAGAGCTGAATGTCTTTCAAACTTTTTGATAATACATTAGAAAGAATTCTATAATTCAACCCAGTGAAGTTTTATCAGATACTCTTGAAACACATTTTCATAAAGGAACACAAGATCTTCATGCATTCTAATACTTTTTATTCTCTATAATTAAAAAAGAAATGCTGGCCATGATTCACTAGATTGATATTACCACTTTTTACAGGATATGACCCACCTACACTTTGGAAACACTCCTTTAGAAACTGAAGGTTATTACTAAAATTCTTCTAGTTTCAGTATTCTGTAATCTAATCCTGGGTAAATCACAATTATATAATCTGAATGTAATATAACCCTGTGAGTGATATATATAATTTCTTGTAATAACTCTGACAAATGGATATCTAGTACCTCTTTTAAACATTTTTATAATGCACAGTGTTTAGCACCATATAGTCTACCTGAAAAATACAGACAGATGTAGATGTCTATTTTCATGTTGTAAGTTAAATTTTAGGAGCATAGGTGCTCTATTTGTATACATTAACATCTTGGTAATATAGACCTTTTTACAAAATTTACCTCTTGGTTGCAGGCAAGACTTGCCAAAGGTGGAGGAGTATTAGTAAAGTTTAGTTAGTAGATTTAAGGTGGAGGGGAGGACCTAATTTTAAATAGTGTACCTAAATTTTAGGCATAAAATAATAAATTGTAAAAACTTATTGTTTAGTGAAATCAAGTTTTAAGTACAACATAGGTTTATATATTTGATCATATCTTTACTGTGACTTTCCTTGAGAAACTGTGTATTAAGTTCCATTTCAATACATAGTTGAGACCAGTTTATGTAGATTTTTATAGCATTGGGTTATAACTTAGTAAAAAATAACAAAACTTTGACATGCTTTTAACAGAATCATTGGTAACATGATTGGTAACTTAAGGATGCAGTAAAAAAACAATATGGTGTAAGATATTCTAATGTTAAACCATGTATAATTTTCCATGTTTTATTTCCTTATAGGTTGGATGGAGTACTGCTCGTGATTATTATACCTTTTTATGGTCCCCTATGCCTGAAAATTATGTAGAAGAATCAACAGTCAATTGTGTGTTAGCATTTCAAGGTAAGGACTGAAAACTGCAAAGTTTGTTGAAATGAGGTTTTTTTTGCTGTTAAAAATGTATTCTGTTGTAATTATCTACTTAGACATATCCAGGGTACCATAGTTGGATTAATTTGTATCTTTGGCAAAAATCCTAAGAGTGTAAGTCATATGATATTTTGTGTAGGTTCATGTGGTATTTTATGAAGATGTTTGTGAAGGTTTATCTTCCAAAATGACCTAACTGTTTTTGCATTTCTACCAGCAACGAATGATAGCTCTTGTGGCATTATATCTTTGTTAGAATTGGTGTGAAGAGTTTTTGGTAATTTGTTTTTAAAAGTTTATTTGGAGGTTTATATATTAGGTGTAGACTCATTGGCATTGTGACTATGTGGAATTTGTATATGCAACAAAATTTCCTTAATACTGTGTCAAGAAGCAAATACTTAGGTCAAAAGATTTAGCCCTCAGATGGTTATGAGTTAATAAATGTTAGAAATTATGTATTTATTTTTCAATTCACAGCATTTTTTAAGATAATCAAGTTCAAGTGTTTATTGGAACTAATTTTGTTATTCATAAATATTCTAAAAATGTGTGGGTTTATTTCAAGTCTTCCAATATGATTAGTTTCCTTATAAATAAGTGAATGTGCTGAATTTGTTATGTTGATTAATGTATTAGTGACTGCAAAAAGTTCAAAAGTAAAACTTTTGAACAGAGAAAAGCATTGGTTCTTTTAATGTTTATGTTTAAATGCTGTAAGCTCTATAGGTTTTAGATCTTTTGTTAAGTTTACTTTATGAATTTTGCAATTTATAATATAAAAGCTTTTCCCTACCTAGAACTTGTTATATAAAGAACTTAGGATAGAGTCATGGAAAATGTTGTAATTCAGTGTTAGTACTAGTAGGGATTGTACGCACAATCCAAATCACTGCTCATTTTGTATGTGAGTCATTTGGATCCTGAAATGAAACTCAAAATAACTAGTAAAAATACTTAAGTGTAATCATTTCCACTGGATCCTTTTTGTTATAAATTAACTAATGGGTAATGTCACACGCAGGCTGTAAAATTTGATTCGGCTTGGTTTTTATTTTTCCCATTTACTAATCTGAGAAGAGCCTTTTCTAGGTAGCTTTAAAATGCAATTTCAAATAACAGCATCTTATATTCAAAAGGTATATGAATCATTTATAGTGAATGATTTTTGTGAGATTTAAAAAAAAAATCAGACTATTTTGTAGAACATCTAATGTGATGAAACCAGAGCTGATTATATTTTGTTTTCATTTTGAACTTTCAAAATTAGCCTAGTTCCCATTATTAGCAAAGTTGTTTAGCCATTAAATTTATAAATTTAGTAGTTGATATAGAAAGGTAGGATTTAAAAAAATTAAAGTTTATATTGCTTGATGTACATCTTTATTTAACTTTATATTTTGGAATGATTTTGCATGCAAGTTTGCAGAAATACAGTACATACAGAATTTCCATAGCTTTCCTTGATGATAACACCTTATATAATCATGTTTATTTTAAAAATCAGAAATTTAACATTGATATACTACTAGTGAGTACAAACTTAGGCAGATTTCACTAGTGTTTCTACTAAATGGTCTCTTTTCCTGAATCTAGTCCAAAGTTTTACAGTGCACTTAGTTGTCATATCATAGCATCTTAGTCTTCTTCATCTATGACGGTTACTCAATCTGGTTTCTTTTTTTTTAAATGAGACTAGGCCTTGCTATGTTGCCCAGGGTAGTCTGATCCTCTGGACTCAGGCAATTCCCAGCCTCAACTTCTCAGGTAGCTGGGATTACTGGCGCCTTCCACCGCACTTCTGTTGCTTTTTCGAGACCAGGTCTCTTTCTGTTGCCCAGAGTAGTCTTGAACCCATGAACTCTAGCGATCCCTGGCCTCTTGCTCCCAGCACTTGGATTATAAGCGTGCTCTACCACGCTCAGCTCCTTAGTCTATTCTTGGCTCTTAAGACCTTTGTGTTTTTGAAGAGTAGTGATTTTTTTTTTTTCTTTTGTGTCATGTTCCTCACTTTGGACTTCTCTCATCTTTTCCCATGAGTAGAATAAGGTTGTACATTACCATAAAGTGGTCTTTTGTACCCTTTTCAGTCCATTGTATTAGAGTACTGATACTCTATAGCTTATTACTGTGGTACTAACTTTGATCACTTGTTTAAGGTGCTGTTATTACAGGGTTTCTAAGCCAACTAAAAAAATAATATTTTCCCCTTTGTAACTGTTAAATATTATGGGGAACTATTTTGAAACTAAGGAAATAGCTTATTTCTTTTCAGACTTTTACTTACTGTAACTACCTGTCAATCAATTATTGTGTTTACCTAGTGACGTTTTCTATTCTAACCTTGTACTTTATTAGTTGGAATTGTTATGATAGACGGTTTCCTTTCTGTGGACTCATTTATTTTCTTCCTTGAAATAAAGTCTAATATTACTATTTTTTGTTAGATTGTTCCAGCTTATTTTGGCCATTGTAAACTTCCATAAGGTAGGCTCCATTGTTGTGCTATCCCAGCTTCCTCCAGTTTTCTTTCAATAGTTTATTTCTTACTTTCAAGCATCACAAGATACATTTTTCTCTGCCCCTTCCTCATGTTTCTAAGGAGAAAAGCAAGCTATTTTAAGGAATGGAATCAAGTGAAATAGATAACCTAATAGTGAGGCTGCAAATTTCAGATAATGGAAGAATACCAGGCATTATTAAAGATTTCTGGGGTAGATGTTACTATCCCAAGATAAGGTAAATTTATTCATTTTGGCATGTTTGCTTTGTAGTTAATTGAGTGTTTCCTTTTTTTTTTTTACAAGCAGCAGATACCCAAATTTATGTCTATTTATGTGTGTACACTCCATATAAAAATATAAACAAATATACAGGATTTGCCCTCAGTATTTTTGAGGTCTGATATAGGACATAAGGCATGCATGTAATGAATAGTAATGCAAAGTACACTTTTTATAAATGTAAACATTAAGATGGGAATTTTTGAAGAGAGGTAGAGATTAATTTTGAACTTAGATAATCTGTTGAAATAAAAACGTTAACTTTCAAGAATGATGGAACAAATACTTAGCATATTCCTTGTCAGATAGTGGATTTGATGGCATAAATCATTATTGACACTATGGGGCTCTGAGTTAGATGGTTTTATGTCTCTTTTACTAATAAAGAACTGAGACTCAGTAAGGTTAAGTAAACAGTAATAGTGGAGCTGGAATTCAGAATAAATCTGGTTAAAGGTAGTTTTGCTCTACTCCATTAGTGGACCAGATCTTCTTTTCTGCCTTTGACAGTTCATGGGCACAACCTATTCCTTTTGTTAATATCTCCCTTTTGTAGTTAGTACACGTCAGATTTGAGAGGTGATTTCTTTAAATGACATTCTCATCCCACAGTCTCCCCCTCCCCCCATCCTTTCCTGCTCTACCTTTAGTCTCTACTTCTTGAAAATATACTTGTCTCTTGAGGTGAGTTAGTTTTGCTGTAGTGAAGCTATGGGAAAACAATCAAATAAGAAAAACTTGGACATGTTTAAGAAGGGAGAGTCTTCTCTATAGGTAATTTGTGAAAGATAGGTGGAAAGACAGTCAAGTGCTTATTAGAAAAGGCTTAGTAAGGGAAGATGCCAGATATTGTTGAATTGAAATAACATTTTATAAGGTGAAATTTAATAATTTTTTGTTTGTTTATTTTCTCATAGGATATTACCTTCCAAATGACGATGGTGAATTTTATCAGTTCTGTTATGTTACTCATAAGGGTGAAATTCGTGGTGCAAGTACACCTTTCCAGTTTCGGGCTTCTTCTCCAGTTGAAGAGTTGCTTACTATGGAAGATGAAGGAAATTCTGATATGTTAGTGGTCACCACAAAAGCTGGTCTTCTTGAGGTTAGTACCAGTAATGAGCTAGTAATTAAAAAAATTATTTTTCATGTAGATATTACTAAGTATTCATTTTATTTGTTAGTGTACAACATAATGATTGTGTATTTGTATAGATTGCAAAATGATCAGCATAGATGTCTAGTTAACATCCATCACCATAGAGTCACAAAATTTCTTGTGTTGAAAACTTCTAAGATCTCTGTTAGGAGGGATCCAACATATTATTACTTACTTTAGCCCCCATATTATGCATTACATACACATGACTGATTTTAGCTGGGATTTTGTATTTTTTAAATGCTTTTCTTCCATCTTGCCTCTCCCACTTTAGCCACCTTCTACCCCTCTATTAAATATTGATCTAGTCTCCATATTCATGAGCTCATTTGGGTGGTTTTTTTTTAGATTCCCTATATAGTATTTATCTTTCTTTTTGACTTAACATAATGCCCTTAGGATCCATCCATGTTGTTGCAAATGGCAAGGTTTCTTTTTTATGTCTTAATAATTTTCCATATTTTATGGCTATATGTGTATATGTGTGTTTATACAACATTTTTATACATTTACCCATTGCTAGATGCCTTGGTTACTTACACATCTTGGCTATTATAAATGACATATAAACTGTATAATAAATAAATAATACAGGGGTGCATATATCTTTTCAAGTTAATGCTTTCTTTATACCCAGAATTGGAATTGCTGGGTCATATGGTAATTTTGTTTTTCATGTAAATTTTTGAGGAACCACCATTTTGTTTCCTGTAGTTACTGCATTCTTATTTACATTCTTGTCAGTGATACACAAGAGTTTTTCCTAATCTCCATCTTCACCAACACTTTTTGTCTTGTTTTTTTCATAAACAGCTATTTTAACAGATGGGAGAAGTAGGGGAAACCTTCTTGTGATTTCAGTTTCCAGTAGTAACGTTGAGGATCTTTTTATGTATCTTTTGAACACAAAAACCATTTTCTTTGTGAACATGTCTATTCAGATCTGTCAGTTCTTTAGATTGCTTGTTGGTATTGAGTTTTGTTTTGGATGTTAACCTCTTATCAGATACAGGGATTGCAAATATTTTCTCTATTAATGGGTTGTGTTTTTATTTTGTTGATGACTCCTTTGCTGTACTAATGCTTTTTAGTTTGATGTAGCCCATGTGTTTGTTTTTGCTTTTGTTTGCTTTTAGTGTCAAATCCGAAAATCACCATCACAATCTTTCACAACCTAGCAGTTTGCCACCTGTTTTCTTTTGGTGGTTTGTCGTTTCAGATTCTCGGATTCAAATATTTGACCCATATTTAAGCTCGTTTTTTATGCATGGTGTAAAGAAAGTGACTCAGTTTCATTCTTCTAATTGTGACTACTTTTTCGAGTGCTATTATGTTAAAGATAAATGTATGCATAGAGTTATTGTTGGTTGACATTTCAAGGATTTTTAAGTTATGTGAAAGTATAATTTGAAATCCAGCTGCATTTTAACTAAAATGATGAACTCATGCAGTGTTGTTTTTTAAACACTTTAAAAATTTTTTTCCTTGATAATTATGTTACTGGTTTCACTGTGGCAGGGTCTGTTCCTGGAGTATGTCAGTATTTTTTGAATAATAGATGTGCAATAAATTACTGTTGACAGAATTGAGAACTGAAACTTTCTTAATGTCTTCTTGCCCTAACCTTTCTTTTGTTGATTGTAAAATAAAGGATACTTGGGGTTGAAATTGGTGGGAAAATAAATTAAAAGAATAAATTTAGCTTCCCAGCACTTTAGAACTTTATTTCATTATGTCACTAGTATGTTCTGTCCTAAGGAGCACTAAATTAGGAAAGCACCCCAACTTAGTTTAGGGTGAGCATTTAAAAATTTTTGGCCTTGTTCATCTGATGAAATAAATAAGGCTGGTTTAACCTTACGTTAAAAGGAAATGTGAAAAACTTCTTGCTATTCTTGGGTAATTTGGAGTCATTGCATTGACCCGAATGAATTATTTTGTAGATAGTCTATTTTACGTCTTTAATTTTTAGTACAAATTGCCCCCACTGTCCAAAAGTAGAACTTTGTGTTTACTTTTTCAGTCTAGGAACACTTACATAAATTCATATAGAAAACTTTTTGGGTATTTCTAGGTACCTCTAATTCTCCCCCCCCCCCGCCCCCATAACCTACTAAGTCATGCCAAGTATGAACATTGTACTTTTGGATAGCAGGGGACCCTCTGGTTATTAAAGAAGAAAATAGAACTTTTTTTTTTTATTTCATGGTGTCTCAATAACTTTATTGTACACCTTCTAGAAATAAACTCTACTGTTGCATTTGACTTTCTGTAAAAAGATTTTTTGGTTTAGAATAATTTTCTTGTTTACTTTGTGTTCATATTTAGTTTATAGCAGGTCTCTGGGTAGATGGATTTTTTTTCTTTATGGGTAGATGGATTTTTTTATATGTAAATATTTTATACTTTTGTTTTATTTACCTTCAAAAGCACACTCAATGGAAAAAGGGTAAAGAAGTTATATATTTGCATCATGTAGTCAAATTAAGATTGAAAGGAACTGATGTTTTTATTGTGAATTGTTCCATATCTTTCTTTCTCTCACCTTTCAAAAATTCCTCTCTTATCTTAAATAAAGAAATGTAACTTTTATGGGGTAACTAAAACATTTTGTGGTGACAGCTGCCTGATGATCAAGGTAATTTTTGGCCTGATTTTGAATGCTAGTCAAAGATGCTGAAACAAGCCCAGCTCTTAAGAATTCAGTTGGCATTTATATTGCAACTTTTTCAATACTTACTAAACCACCCTGATTTCAGAGCCGCCAACATAAAAAAATCAGGCATTTAGAGAGTGTCTTCTATCATTCTTCTAAGTAAATTGGAACATTGCATAATTTATTTCACCACTACTCATAGAAGGAACTTTATGAAGGAAATTTAAATTGTTGTCTTTTAAATGTAAATATTTCTGAACAATATATTCTGATCATCTCTTTGATAAGTCCTTGAAATTTTCGTATTCATCAAAATATTTAGTGATTTCATTTAAAACTGCATGAAATTAGTAAAATGATGAGACTTTTAGGACATGTTGATGTTAAAAGTGATCAGTGAATCTTAATCTTTCAATAGAGGATCCTTGATTGCATCCTAGATTAAATAATTTTGGGGGTAGTGGAAGATACAAATGAAGACTACCTGTTGGATAATGCTATGAAATTGTGAACTTTTTTTTTTTTTTTTTTTGGTTTGGTGAGAGCAATTGATTAGGAAGTTGTTATTACTAGACGATGCTTGCTTTGAAGAACTGAAGGGGTGAAATTAATTTCCATTTCTTTTTTTTTTTTAATTTCCATTTCAAAATAGTTTAGCAAAAAAAATTAAGCTTAAGTATAAAAAGATAAACATGGTGAAATATTAACAGGTGTGGATGGGTGTTCATTAAATTTTAACTGTTGCATGCTTGAAGGGTGTTAAAACACAAAATTGGGGAATTAGACTCATGTATATTTTATCTAATTTGAATTCCTGATTTTGATACCTACATTAAGTTAAGATTAAGATTAACCTACATGAAGTTAAGATTAAGTATGGAGAAAAAGTTACTTTATAACATTCCCACTGTACTTTGTCAAGATTAGCTTCATTTTTAAGCTGCTAGAAAGTCTAAATCATTTTCTAGAAGGTAAGTAGAAGTTATAAAAGCAGTTCAGTGAATAAATTAACATTTCTCTCTGGTGGGCATTTACATCTGTAATTTTCGTTTGGTCTGATTGAGGAGATATAAAGATTGTTCTAAAATTTTTCAACTCATAAGAGTTGAAAAATTTTTTAACTCATAAGAGCCATTAATGATGCTACTTTCTACTATTTTGGTCTCTTGGTTTAGTATTTTTTTTAAGTCTATTGGGGTTTAGATATTGTTAATAGGGTAATGTAAGTGTTCTCACAACAATCCATGATATTGTTAATATTGTGCAGTGTGTATTTTTAAAGTTTATTTTAAATTTAGAAAAGTGGATGTCATTGTATATGTTTGCGTGTAAAAACTGCTATCCCTTACTACCTTATTGAAAGGGCCAAAACATTTGCAAATAATTCCATAGGTGAAGACCTTGTGTAATATAAAGAATTTATAAGTAGGATAAAAATTTTCTATAAATTTGCATTCAGAAAGTGTTTCTTCTTAGTAAAGATTAGTCCAGAATTATGTTATTATGAGACTTAATTTGAAAAGTACTTATTTGAAAATTGATGAGCAGGTGTCATAATACAATTCATTCATTTTGTACTTCGTAATATTTCCTTCTTTGCCCAAACCAAAGGGTTTACATTTATAATTAATGAATTTCTCTTAATTGAAGGCTAGGAGAGGCTGATCGACTTGAGGTAGATAATATGTAAAAGGTTTTTATGTGAATTTCTTCATGTTTTGTTGAAATGGAAAATTGAATTTCTAACATTAAAGGACTTTACAAAAGCAATTTTTTTTTTGTTTTATAGTTGAAAATTGAGAAAACCATGAAAGAAAAAGAAGAACTGTTAAAGTTAATTGCTGTTCTGGAAAAAGAAACAACACAACTTAGAGAACAAGTTGGAAGATTGGAAAGAGAACTTAACCAGGAGAAAGAAAGATGTGACCAACTGCAAGCAGAGCAAAAGGTTAGTTTTTTGTTTTTTGGTTAGTTGTAATGTAGTGCTGAAACCCATTTTTCCCCAAGAACTGAATTAGTTGAAGTGAGAAAAGAATACATGTTGAGAAAATAGCATTTAGATAGAAACATAAGAATAATTCAATTCTTATTAGTTCAGCTCCTGTTAAACTCTGCCAGTTTCTTTTATGCTGTAAATGGAAAAGTACTTTTAGATTATTGGTGTCAGGCTTGATGAAGTAGTCCCTGACAACTGTTTATAGATATTTTGCAATCTTATTATTCAATATTTGATAGGATAGGAGGGGGGATTTAACTAAGAATGATAAGCAGTATAAGGAAGTTAGAATAAAATAGTTAAAATTACTTTTAAAAAACCAGAATTCAGTGAAATAGATGCATTAGACACATTTTATAATCCTTGTATAAATAAACTTAAAAACACCTCATTAAAATGAGTCTACTCTGTTAAGATTAAAGGGGAAATGTGTTAGTAAATGGTTTGGCTTCATTATAATACAAATGGAATTAAGTAGTTGAAATTCAAACAAACAGAAAAACAAGTGACTTTGTCACTGACTCATTTTATGTTTTTAACAGGGAAAGTTAATTGTTTTGACAAACCTACAGAGATGATGATTATAGTGTCATGATCTCAGTTATAATTGATTGGGAATGCCTGTGTTTTGACAGGATTGATTGACTCTTCTCTGAGAGTAGGGTCTTTTCGTTTTTTTCCTTAGATGACTGAGAGTAGTTGCCTAAATTGTTAATTAAACCATTATGAGATGATTCTTAACACCTTTATATTCTAGTGGATGGTTGCATAGTGAATATTTCCATCGAGGGGATCTTTTGATTTTGTAACTATAAGAAATATACATTTGGTAGTCATCCACAGTTCTGATTCACTGCTTCGAAAACCTTGGAATTTCCTTAAATGTTGAGAATATTAAAGAAGTCTTTTATGTTAATAGGGTGACTTGAGGAAGCACTTAGTTGTGGGCTAGGTAATGAGGTCTTGCCTTGTACTAAAGGATTGGAACTTACAATTGAGTTCAGTTGTCAGTGGCCAGTGAGTTTAATTAATTACGGCTATGTGATGAAGCCTCCCAAATAGAAGGGACTTGGGGTATTTTCCCAAGTTGAATATCTGGACATATGGGGAGAATACTGTGCCTGAAGAGGGTATGGAAGCTACATGCTTTCCCCATCTTGCTTTGTGCAGTCCTAACATCTGGCTATTGATTGTAATGAATTGGTGATCTAGTTAGTAAACAGATTTCCTGAGTTTTGTGTGCCTTTGTAGAAAAGTAATCAAACTTGAGGAGAGTATCCTGGGAACCTCTAATTTATAGACAATCCATCAGGGAAACTTGAAGCCTGAGGGTAAGATCATGGGGACCTCTTAGGTGTGGCTTACGTTTTAGCCAGTGTCTGAAGTGGAGCGTGGTCTTCGGACACTGAGCCTTTAACCTGTGGAATCTGACTTTACTCCTGAATAGATGTGTCCAAATTGAGCTGAATTGAGTTGAATTCTCAGACACAGTACTGGTGTCTGAAAACTTCGCTTTGGTGTGGGGAAACCTATCCACATACTTGTTTGAGTTAGGTTTAGACACTGACCCTGTAAACTCAAACTTAAATTCTTCAAGGTTTCTCATGTTCTGTCTTAAGATTACTATTTTGAGTTAACCAAGTTATTTGTGTAATTCACATCTTATTATAAACGCCTGTTATGTCTTCTATTTCCAAGTTGGCATTTTAGTTTAAAATATGTAGTTACCCCCCCCCCAAGTTTTATTTGTGGAGATCAGTGATATCCTGAAGGAGAAGCAGGATACTCTATTTGATTTGGGTACCACATTTTGCATCTGAATGGTTTTGGAAATTATGTGCAGTAAAACCTCAAAATACATTCCTAACTTGACATTCAGTGAATTTTTTTTTTTTTTTTTTTAGTCTTATAGCTTCCCTGTTACTTTATATATTTATTACTCTTTTCTCCATATTCCTTTCCACATTTCTGTCTGGATTGGTGTCTGGATTTGGGAGACTGGATTTTTGGTGTCTGGATTTGGCAGTTTTATAAAGTTGAATACAGTCTTTTTTTTCTTCCTCTCTAAGCTAGAGAGAGGTGAGGTGAGATAAAAGATGACTCATGAAATAGTCCATTACAACACATAATTAAACCCATGACATGAAGAATACCTTGGAATTTAACCATTGATCTTCAACTCTGATCACCTTGACAATTTATTGTTTACATTGTTGTCCTGTATATATTTTTGTCTGATGTAGTTATAGAAAACAGAGAAGATGCATTTATATTTTATGTAGCTATCTGCTCAGCTGTAGTTGATTTCAAGAAGCAAGGTGTCTGAGAAAAAAGCCAGATTAAGTTACAAGAACAAGATTTATTTTAAAATCCAACGATTTCCGTAAATAATACTGTCCTTTTGCCAATAATTTGCTCTCTAGAGTATTCAAATATTAATTTTAAAAAAAATTTTATTTTTATTCTTTAAATCACAACCTTGGTAAATGGTTTTTGGGAAACCTCCCCCTTCCTTCTCCCTCTGGTGCTCCCTCCATTCTCTCAAACCCCGCTCTTTGTTGTTGGCTAGTCTGTGTTAAGTCCATTAGTCTCTTTTCCATGGCAGTGTTCTTTCACTGGATGAGGGACTGTTGGAATCACATGAATTTTGCTGGTAGGTTTTCAGTCAAAAGTTTGCATTGGGAAGCCAGTCTATATTTACTTATGGTCTGTCCATGCTTTCTCGCTGGAGGCTGTCTTCTTCCATCCCATCTCCGTTGTTTTGCTGCTTTACTTTACGGTTCCGGCATCAGATTTAGGGGGGGGGTCTCACCCCTGCCAGTGTCGGTCAAGAAGTTTCTCTCTGGATACAGGCATTTGTAATTGGCTGTTGTAGATCATTTCCTCTGCCTCAGTTTGCAGCTTTATTATGGGGTTGATGTCTCCAGTCTTTGGCCTTGCTCTCCCTTCCCATAGTATGGGGACAGGGTGCCTTGTTCTCTTGTTCTGATCTCCAAAATGAGCTCTTGGGTCTTCCAGACCCTGTGAGCGCCTAGGTGCGCTTCAAGACATTTTGTTTCCATAGTTGTTTCTCTTTTCTTGCATGCTCTGGTTCTCTCAATTGTCCATCTGCTATGCCCACCTCAGGTTTATGGGCTGGATTTTTACCTGGTCCTTCACTCCTTCTGTGATAGGGTTTGTGTTATGTATATTCTTGCTTCTCCTGAAGATTAGCTAGAGAGTGAAATGGAAGGGACATTCCTCCCCATCCTCCCCACCCACATGCTGATACCTCCCTGCGTGGGGGCGGGGCCCAGATAGCCATGCATGTGCCATCTCAAAGCCCCTCCTTGGGCTAGGGGCTGGGGGAAACATACATAGACTGCCTGCTGGCGGGCCTCTGATAGTAATTTACTAAGTTTTACTGCTGTATACATTTGAATCCAGAATATTATTTCTATTTCTTTCTAGATGTCAGTAATACATGTTTAGTTCGGTTACTATTGCAGATTCAGTAAGGCAACTATTTGCTTTGAGCAAAAATCCAGTGGAGTATATGCAGCAGCAATTTTCCTGTCTTGGCAAGGGGATTAGCGCCTAAATGATACTAAACCTTTGAGTAAGACATTTGACTGATGTACTTTCTGAAAATCTAAGTGGCAATAAATTCTATATAATACTTGTTAAATTGGCAGGATGGTGGTTTTCTTATTGTTTTTTGTTATTGTTGAGTAGATAAGTGATACGTCCTTATTGGGAAACTTGAAAAAAAATTTTTAACAAAAGCAATTTATTTTACTCATTGTTTTGTTACATAGCTTTTCATAGCAAAGCATTTTCACATGCATTATTACAGTTGATTCTCATTTTATAAGCTAGGAGAAATGCCTAGTATCTCCGGTTTACAGATTATAAAATAATTGCTTGTAGTGCAACTTGATCAGTTAGTTTCTTAATGTGATAATTTTTAACCTTGGGAATTTTGTTTAAAGTAGGACATTCACTTTTAAATAGAAATGCATTTTATTGTATTACTTTTTTATTTGTTTCAGTTTCTTTGTTTATTTTGTTCAGGCCTCTTGAGTCATAGTGGCAGGAACATTGCTTGAGGCAATCTATCTCAGCTTAGTGCTGTGGTATAATTACCAATGGCAGTAAGTGATGTGTTCCCAAAAGAAGTAGGTGTTAACCTTGATAGTATATTGAAAACTCATTTTTCATTGGGGCAACACTGAAAAACAAAATGTGAGTAATGAAAATGACTAATACTTTCTTCACTTTCGTTGCCTATCCTTTGATTGAAAAGTTGGTGAAATCAACATGAAAGGTATATGAAAAGTTCAGGGTGAAAAATGATTTACTCTATGGCAAGTTGAATGTGTGTTAACTTAAAATATTTGGTTTAGTTTTTAGTATTAATATTTTATAGATATTGGAGGGGTCATATGGTATTTAAGAATATCTAGATTTCTTAAAGATATAAATTTGCCCTAGCTATATTTCTGTTTCTCAAATGCTTTGTTATTTTTAAGGGGCTCGTTGAGGTATCACAGAGTTTAAAAGTGGAAAATGAAGAGTTTAAGAAGAGATACAATGATGCTACAGCCAAAACTCTTCAACTTGAGGAAGATATTATGTCAGTGACTCATAAAGCAATTGAAAAAGAGACTGAATTAGACAGGTATGTCTGATGCTTTAACTAAAACCTTGTACTTTAACGATTTTCCTTGTATCTGTATTAACATTACTTGATCTTAACTCAGTTTAAAGGACAAACTCAGGAAGACACAGTGTGAAAGAGAACAGCTTGAATCTCAGTTGAAGATGGAAAAGGATGAGAAGGAACTTTATAAGGTGATTTATTCTTTCCATCCCTATAGCTGTTTGGTTAATGAATCACATTTTATGAAGAAAGGAAATATACTATATAAAGAATTGGTGCAACTGGATTACTACTTACACAATTTTTTGCAAACCACCTTCAAATGCAGTTTGTTTTCAAAGTATTAAGCTTTTTTTAATTAAAGAAAATTTAACTTTTTGATGTTACTGTAAAAGGAAATTTTTGTTTTCTTTCATAGCTGCCAATATTCCCAGTTTTCTATAAGGATTGCTAGTTGGGATCAAAGTGACATTGGAATTTCTATGTGAATACATCCCTACTCCCTTCCTCTCCTCTACTCCATTGTTTTAACAGTATTTTCATTTTATATATATATATATATATATATATATATATATATATGTGTGTGTGTGTGTGTATATGTATAAATGAAGATATATATATGTGTGTATATGAATGAAAATATTTGCTCTCAGTTTTTAGGGTGTGTGTGTGTTCTCTTTAGGGATTAGGCTCTTAGTGTATTTTTTTTTTTTTTTGGGTGGGGGAAGAGGGCCTAAAGTGATTACACTTAACAAGTGTGAAGAACACCTACTATGTTGTTAATATATTTCACCTTCCATACTGTTCATATGAATAACAGATTCCTTTTGTCTCTCTTCTCTAACCCCTTTTGGGCCATATAACCTTTTCCTGCCTATTAGAATTCAGTGTTTTTGTGAGCTGATGATTATGAAAATTAGATAGTATTTTTAAAGTGAATGCTGCAAAGGTCTTGACTGCCAGCATCTTCAGAGAATTCAGTTATGTTCTGTTGTGAAAAATAACTAGTTTTTCAGTGTTCTTTATGAAGAGTAAAGTGCAAGAGGAATGTTAAATTATTGCTCCCTAGTATTCTTTTATAAACAAAATGTTCTTTGTAGTGGAAACTAATATCGGTAGTCTATAATTCCAGTTATGAAATTTGATTTGCATGTCATCAGCAAGAGCCACCAAATCCATATAGTGGGGAAAATTAATATAGTTGGGTTAGTTATTCAAATTACATTTCCTTGGCACGTAGGAAGTAAATGACATGGTATTTTTCACATGTAAAAAATTGAATGACTTGTGGTGGTGGTCTTTTGGTCATGCCTTTATATTTGAATATGCCTATCACATAATCTATTTCCCCAAAAGAATAGCTGAATTCACTGCTAAAACTATAAACATTTAAAAATAATTAAATCAAAGGAAAAGATTTTAAAGATCATACAATGTCATTAGAGTTTAGAATTCCCACCTCTCACAGATTAAGCTAGTCATTTGACTGCAATTATATCTCCTGATTATTCTTTAGTAACTCTTTCCTTCTCTTGATCATATCTGGATTAACAATAAACAGTGGAACTTTCAGTTTTGACTAACATGGATTTTGGAGTTAGAAAGAATATTTTGACATTTTCAAGCACTGTTGCAGATCCATTTGAAGAATACAGAAATAGAAAATACCAAGCTTGTGTCAGAGGTCCAGACTTTAAAGAATTTAGATGGGAACAAAGAAGGCATGATCACTCATTTCAAAGAAGAGATTGGCAGGTTGCAGTTATGTTTGGCAGAAAAGGAAAGTCTGCAAAGGGCTTTCTTGCTTACAGCATCAAGTAAGGTAAGTACTTCTGCAATATGTATATGAAAATCATAAAAAGTATTTTTAGTAAATAAGTGGAGAATATGGTGGTTTTAATTTTTACTCTGCTCCCAAACATATCTTTTAAAAGAGTAAAGATTTATACAAGTCAGGAAGCTAGAGCAGTGAATACCTAGATATCTTAAAATGTTTTGCCATATTTATCTCCTCCATTTTATGCCTTTTCCCCTCTGAACTACTTGAAAATCAGTTGCAGGCGTTATGACATTTCATCCTAAACACTGTTAGCCTGTCTTCTCTATCAGCAGGTAGATTGTTCTTTATAACCATGTTACAGGTACCACAGCTCAGAAACTTGAGGTTAACGTGACAGTATTCATTCTTGTTTGTAGTTTGAGGCTACATTCAGATTGTCTCAACTATTTTTTTTAACAATCTTTAAATTTTATTGCTCCAGTAGTCAAAAGATCACACGTAAATTTGTTTATTGATATATTTTTGTTTTGCTTTGATTTAGAAGTATGCCTAAATACTTTTTGTTTTTTATGAGATTGATAATTTTGAAGAATTGAGGCTTGTTGGAAAGAATGATTGATGTTCTAGACTTGTCTGTTCTTCTATAAGAAAATTCAGGTCAAACATTTTACAAAACGAGGCATAGGTGATGTTTTATAACTCTGTTGTGATTATTAGTTCAGTTGCTTTCTAGATCATGTTAGGTTTAATCATATGTTTAGTTAATATCTGTCTCTCCACACATTGACCTTTTTCCTCTTTGATGTCATTGACTAATTTATCTGAAATATTTTTATATCTTGTGAATATACTATTTCCCAATAATCTTTAGATCCAGTGGATTTAATCTTTAATGATGATCCTTATCTAATTGGAAAATGATGAAAAAAATTCTTTCATGCTCAATACATTTATTAGTAGGTATTCTTTAAAGAGGTTTTTGTTGCCCTTGCCCCCTTTTATATATCGTAATATAGAGATTCTTTATTAGTGTATTGCACATTACAACTGTTTATCCTTCTTATATATGTATTTCATATTTAGTTAGAAGAATTCTTTCAAGCCACCTTTTGTGTCTTTTACCATGTCTCCCTATGCTTTGGATATTTTTGCTCTGTGGCACAACTGGGTTCTGGTACATACCTGATATTAGCCGTTTCTCTAATGACCTTCTGTTTGTGGGTGGATTGTTATTTTATTTTTTCTTAATGTTTTAGTGGGAAATGCTTTATGAAACTAAGAGTTGTATTCTGGTGCTACAAAGAGATCAGTTTCCTATTTTGAATTTTTTTGGTTTCATTGGTCTTTTCTCATCTGTTGCTATCTCCAATTCAAATCCTTTACCATAGGGAGTTCTTTACCTTCCTCCAGATCATATTTATGAATCTCTTGTCCAGTTTGATAGACCATGTTTCCAAAGCATATATAATGATGTTTTCTGTGCAGCCACATAGAGAAATACTTACAGAGTATGTCAGTGCCACTTCCAATAGTAAGTCTACTAATACTAAGTAAAATTAAAATATCTTTCCACCTTTTCTCTTTATATTTCATTTAGGATATACAGTGTCCCATATTCAAAAGTAACTTGAATTAAAATTTCTTACATATACTATGTTTTTGAATTTGTAGTGCATTTTAGTTTTTTGTACTTAATTCTTTGTTTTTACTCTAACCTTTTGATTTCATTTGATAATGTAAAAGAGTTATTCCATCATTTAACAGTCAAAAGGATACAAACATTATAGTCTGATGTCTGTTACTTTCCTCTTTTAAAATCCTTTCTTAACGTACTTACAAGTATTTTCATTTATTTCTAGTTATCCTTCTTATATTTCTTTTTGTAAAAATGTATATATGCCTACACACACTGCTCTATCCCCTTTCATAAAGGGTACCATACTATCACATTTCACATTTGAACAATGTGGATTTGAGTTGCATGGATCCATGTATATGGATTCTTTTTCAACCTGGGCACCATATTTATAGCTTATCAACTGCCCAGGAGGAATACAGGTATACATAGGACCAAGTATAAGGGACTAAGCATCTATAGGTTTTGGTTTTGGGGTGAGAGGGTTTGTCTGAAACCAATCTCCCTGGGATACCTAGGTATGACTGTGGTTAAGGATTTGGGGAGTCAAAAGTTATCTGTTGATTTTCAATTGTGCTGGGGTCTATTTCTTGCATTGTTCAGGGTTTACAGTCTCTGTTGAGGAGAGGTGATAGTTTATTTGTAATTCACATTGATTTTCAGTTTTTAATAATTTTTTTAGTATTTTGATATACCCTTTTAAATAATTTTCTTATAAAAAATTGAAAGATAGCCCAAAAGACATGTACTTTTTTGAGGTGTTTATGCATAATAAACACCTGCTGAGAAAGATTATGTCACAGGTTTTACAGGTACAGTTGTTTGTAAATATGCCCTAAACTCATCCAGGTACTAACATGTGGGACTGTTTAATTTTTGTCTGTCTGAAAGAAGACAAATATTTGCTTTGACATATTAATTTGACTGTTGATGAACTTGTTTCTTGTGCGCATAATAGTGGTTTCTTTTTGAACAATTTCACATTTTTGCCTTTTTCTCATTTGTTTTGGTTTGTAGTTTTTCTTATTGATTAGAAGAGGTGTTTATTTGTAATACATCTTAAATATGTTATAAGTAAGTTTATAATTCTATTTTTGCATTTAAAATATGGAAGTTGACAACATGTAGTCAACTATTAACTGTCAGTGTTCTGTCTACAAATAATTTTTCCACCCCAACATTATATAAGTGATCTTTACATTTTCTAAGCTGTCTAATATTTAAAAACCAAGAATGAGTTGTACTTGCTCTGAGTTCACATTATTTTAGTATAGAGATAGAAACAGGATAATGAATAAACTTTTTCATAATGTCTAATTAGTATTTTCCCTACTCCTCCCCCCCCTTATTAGTATTAAAGGAAATGACTTTACAATGGAAATTTTAGCTTTCTAAAGATAAAACATTTGGGGTAAGCAGATACCAATTACTTGTCAGTTCCTAGTGCCTCCTGATAGTTTTAGAACTGAGTCTAAATCTGTTCTGATGATGAATGGTATATTTAGATTATATTGGATGTGTTTTAGGTTTGCTAGTGGGAAACATCTTTTAATCGAAAATTTTGGTTAGAAAGAATTGTTTTTCTTAAAATTATTTAAATACTTTATTAACCTTTTTTATTGGTAATTTTAAAAAATTAAGTCAGTAGTTCCAGGTAGAGATTCTGGGTAACCAGGTCTTTCATGGAGTTTCAGTTGTTTAGAACTTTAAGCCTTGGTTATGATGCCTGACTTTTCCTTTCCTACTTCAGTTCTCTCACGTATAATGTGGTA
Organism: Uropsilus gracilis; assembly: GCA_004024945.1. Classification (NCBI taxonomy): domain Eukaryota; kingdom Metazoa; phylum Chordata; class Mammalia; order Eulipotyphla; family Talpidae; genus Uropsilus; species Uropsilus gracilis. The sequence continues at coordinate 32,074 of PVHY01001866.1, read as the reverse complement.
GAAGTGATACTCCGTGCAGAGGGTTGTTAACATGTATAGAGATTGAAAACTCACATCTTAAAATTCTTATATACTTAATGCATATCATTAATAGAAAAACAATAATAGCCAAATAAATTTTTTTTCTCTTGAAATTCACAGTAGCTTTTTTTTAAACCTTGAATGATTTAATTATATTTATTTGCTTCTCTTCAGGAGGATACTCTTTTAGTAAAGGAGCAACTTCGTAAAGCAGAAGAACAGGTTCAGGCAACTCGACAAGAAGTGGTCTTTCTGGCTAAAGAACTTAGTGATGCTGTAAATGTGCGAGATAAAACAATGGCAGATCTACATACTGCACGCTTGGAAAATGAGAAAGTGAGAAAGCAGTTAGCAGAACTTAAACTAAATGCTGTAAAAAAAGACCAGGTAAAACAGGTTAGTTTTGCATATACATTTTGATTAAAATTCCATTGTAAGCTCATGATGGATGAGAGTAAGTTAATGTAAAAATAAGTCAGATTACCCATAATAGAAGTTTTGATTTTTCATTCATTGTACTGAGTTACTCTTCCTGGATTGAAATTAATGTAAGATTTAAGAAAAAACTGTGTAAGTAAATACCTAATGGTTAGTGAAAGCTCTTCTAGTACTGTTAATTTAACTTTCTGATATTAGTTATATATTGCTTTATTTGGAATTTTTTTACTAGTTGCATACAACATAATATGGTTATTTTATAGAATAATACATACTCCCCAGGTTGTGGATTATTTTTATTTTAAATGAATTTAAAATTTTAATTTTAAACGTATCTTAGTTCTGAGTTTAATTATAAAGCTGGATTTATTGGGAGAGTTAATGTGAGCCTGTACCCAAAACTCAAGAACAAGTACAAATTAAAAACCAGAAAGAAAAACACAGAAATGAAATTTCCAGTTTCACTACTACATTATGAGAGCAATTTTTATCTTTCGCTTAGAGGAAGTGTTTATTTCTCTTAGGAAAAGACAGATACACTGGAACATGAGCTGAGAAGAGAAGTTGAAGATCTGAAACTTCGTCTTCAGATGGCAGCAGATCATTATAAAGAAAAATTCAAGGAGTGCCAGAGACTCCAAAAACAAATAAATAAACTTTCAGAGCAGCCGGTAAGTATCACTGAAAGAAAAAACCCTTGGAAGTCTTGTAGATTCAACAAAGGAAGTAAAGGCAGCAACAGAAAAATATAGGAGCCCTCTTTTCTTGACCATTTCTCTATAAGTCCTTTTGTATTTGTCACTTGAGCTCAGTACCTACTATCGAATTCTTCTTATGACAATGATAGCTCTTGTGATAATGACAAGTGATTATCTGTAGGGTCTTAAATGATCCTCTCAGTTGATACTGGTGACTTCTTTCATCCTGTTCATATCCACTCAAATTGGGAAAGTTAAAAACCGTCAACTAATTATTTTGTATTTCCCTTGAGAAGTGTGCAGGCAGATTTAAGGAAAATTTTCTGTTTTAAAGAAACACATTTAAAACCTGAAATTGAAACCAAAGTTACTTTTGCAAACCATATTTGCTGTAAAGACATTAATTCACTTAGTAAAATGATGTGTGTAATTTAAGTCTTTTTCATCCTCTAACAGCCTGGGCTTTGCAGGGCTTCATATGATTAGTATTTACATAGTTACTGAAGGAAGACAATTAAGTCACTCACTCAACAATTTATTGTTATCATTTTGAATAGGCCAATAACAATAGTGTCTTCACAAAGAAATTTGAGAACCAACAGAAAATGACTGATGCCTCAGTTGATCCAGCTACTACTGCCTCTCCTGTAGATGTAAAGCCACAACCTTCTGCAGGTAAAAAGCTTTCAGAATTTTTGTGTAAAGTGTTATGCTTTGAAAAGTACTTACACTTATTATACTGCCTTATTCCAGGTGTAAGAGTTTCAGGGGAGCTTTTTTTTTTTTTAAATTTAAAGACTAGATCTTGTTATCTTGCACAGAGTACTGCAGACTCAAGTTGCCCGGGGTGCTGTGGACTCAAGCGATCCTCAGCCTCCCAGGTAGCTGGGATTACAGGTGCCCACCAAGGCGCCTGGCTGCTTTTTTGAGACCAGGTCTTGCTATGTTGCTGGTGTAGTCTCGAACCTGTGAACTCAAGTGATCCCAAGCCTCTTGCCTCCCAGCTCTTGGACAACAGGCATGCGCCACCACTCCTGGCTTAGAAAAAAATTTTTAAGGGAGGCAAAGAGAAAACAAGTATCTAAAAGTCAGATAAAGTTATGTATGTAGTGAATATACAAAATTGTGTGAACCTAGTATTTTCTTTCACAGGTATTATGTGAACTGATGAATAGAAGTGCAAATGCTTACAGCATTTGAACATTTAGGACAGAAGCCAAGAGTTGAATTGTTGTTAATAATATAGGGAAAATGTGTGGAATTTTTAAGCACTAGTGCATTTAATCATACAATTCTGTTGAGGGTGTGGGGGGAGATTCTGAGCCTGTAAAATCTACTGTTGCCACACTGCTGCCTTTGCCCTTGCCTTCCTCTAACCCCTTTGAACCAGTAAGGGACTTCATTCATTAGTATACTACCTAAACTGATTTTTTTTAGCTGATTAGCTTAAAGAACAGATTAAAGAGACATAATATGTAAACAACATGAAAACTTGAATTGTTTTCACTTGTCCTGATAGTGTTTTTCACCTTTTGTGAAAGATTTGACAATAATGAAAGTAAGTACTAAATAATGTATAAAATGTGTAATAAAAGTTTATCTTCTTATACTGTTTGGGATCATTGATGTTTTAGACTTTCAGGATGTACTATAACTTTACTATATAATGTGGTTTAATTATGTTCAGCTGCTACATGGTAGACTCCTTTTTATTTCTATGTATTCTCTGTAGTATTTACAATGGTATTATATAGCATATTTACTAAGCTAATAATGTTAGTCTTTAATAAATTACTAAATTAGTAAATTTAATACTTAGTGAGCAATAATTAAAGGGTTGAAAAAAATGACTTAAAATGTTTTCTTAGAGTATGACTTTATTCCTTATCCTATCCAGTAACATATAGTGAACAATTTTATGTCATTTTAGAAATATTTTCTAAGAAAATAAGGTAATCATAATAGTGATCCCATTGTTAATGTGAATTTGGTTGCGGCCAAAATTCTCACCTAGAGTATATTGTCCTTCTCTGCTTACTTAGTATATGGATAAATGTTTTAAAATAGATGTTTCCCAGTATTTCATTTATTATATTTCACAGTATATATCAAGTCAAATACTCTTAAGTAAAATAAATTTTTAATAATCTTATTTCTTTCTTATTATAGCTGACACAGTTTTTGATACAGTAACAAAGGGGCAAGTTTGTGAAATGACCAAAGAAATTGCTGACAAAACAGAAAAGTATAATAAGTGCAAACAACTCTTGCAGGTAAGCAACTTCTGTAAAGTAAAGGATTTATCAATTGTAATGGCTTAACTTGCCTTTATTATCTCAAATCATGGACAACTTAGGGTTTCCTTTTATTTGCATACACTAGATTTAACTTCACATTTGAGATGATAATCAGGGGGTTATAATGCATAACTATTCATGTAGACCTGTATAGAGACTCACCACCCTAAATTTACTGTTTACCAAATGCTCTTCTCTTGATAATTGGCAAGTGATTATTATGTTGGATAGTATTGTCTGTCTTCTTACTACAGAGATACATGAAAATGTTTGACTGTCAGAAAAGGGAAATACCCCATTAATTTTACTTTAGTAATATAAAGCATTTTACAGCATCTTAAATTGTGACCAGGTTTGTTAAGTGAAAAAGAGAATGTTAACGAAATGAATCGCTTCCTTTATGACATGACTCATTTTGATTTTTTAATTTTATTTTTAATTAATTATTTTTGAGACTAGGTCTCGCTATTTTTGCCCATGGAACCGCAGGCTTATGCTCTCCGGGGTACCACAGACTCAAGTAATCCCCAGCCCCAGCTTCCCAGGTAGCTGGGACTATAGGTGCGCACCACCACGCCCAGCTATTTTTTTGGCAGTAGGTCTTGCTATGTTGCCCTAAGCGGGACTTGAACTGCGATCCCCAGCCCCAGCCCCTTCATAGGCTGAAGCTTACAGGCACATGCCACCGTGCCCAACTTGATTTTTTTTTAAACTGCACCATTTAAACATTTTACTTTTGGTCGGGCATGGTGGCGTATGCCTTTAATTGCAGCCTATTGAGCAAGGCTGAGACTGGGAATCACTAAAAAAATGAAAAATAAACATTTCTTTTGCAGCTTCTTTGTTGGCTTAAAGATTTCACTTTTGAAATGTTTAAAAGGCATGGGAAAATCTTTCTATCTGATTTGGAAAAGGTGTTTTGTATGTGTGTTCTGTGCATGTGGAGAGGGTAAGGACTACTTTGTAGAGCTACATAATAAAGTTTATAAGCTCAATGTTACTAGGATAATTTAAAATATCTTATGTTTTAAATTATGTAATTAAAAGTTGTGTGATCTTTTAATTGGACTTTAAACATTTGTTGCTTTATGGGATTCCTCTTTAGAAGGGTTGATTAATTTTCAAGTTCAAAGTAGTTGTTTATAAGGGACTCAGCTGTACTTTTCATTAAGTATGAAACCCTTTTAGATGGATATTATTGAAAGATAGGGTGTTTTTTTAAACTTTCTCAAGGTGCACACACACATTTATAAACTTTGACCTTTGACAAAAGCATTTAAAATGAAATTCACATATTTACGTCTTTGTCATGATTTGCAACTTCTTCCTCTTTTGTTCTGGTTTGTGAGGATGAGCAAAGGAATAAGTCAACCTAGTGATTGTGTTGGTCAGAAAATGTCATCGTTTTATTTATTAATGTCTGGAAACAGCAGCATTATAAAGAATGGATTTTATCACTCTTTGTAAAAGTATAATAAGCTTACTGTGACATCTTAGTGCATTATAAAAGTAAAGAATAAAGATGATGAAATTACCCTCATGAAGTCCTGACCCCCAGAGATAAGAACTGTTCATATTTTGGTTTATACTTTTTCTGTACAACATTGCACAGACATAATATATAAATAGTTGTGTAAAACAACTTTTACTATTTTTTTAAATGATCTCAATTTTTTTATCTTAAACCAACTTTTAAGACAAAAATAGAACTGTTCTATATGTATTGTCTCTTGAGTTCACTATTTTGTTTTGCAATTTTTTCCATGTTAGCTTGTGTATCATTTTACTGTATTCTTTTTAAGTATATATTATTCCATTATATTGATATAAAATGATTTATCCCATTTTAGATTGGTAAATATTTGGTCATTTAATTTTTATACTGTTAGAACAATGTTGCAATAAACATTTAGTATATATCTAAATCTGCTTTTGTAGATAGTATGTCTATAAATTTAAAATCTTTTTGTAATTATGTTAATTTTATTGAGGATGAGAAAACAAAATGCAACAAATATGCTGATGAACTTGCAAAGATGGAGCTGAAATGGAAAGAACAAATGAAAATTGCTGAAAATGTAAAACTAGAACTAGCTGAAGTACAGGACAGTTACAGAGTAAGTTTCATACTCATAAATTGAGACAGGGCTTGATATGTTTGGAAATGTGTTATCTGTAAATTTTTATCACGTTTATTATCTATCATTGTCAATATTTTTGTATATTTTGTCAATAAGTAAAATACAGTATGTATTATGTTGAAAATAGTTAACTGTGAACTGAGAAAATGGATACCACATGCATTGCTAGTCTCTTTAATTTGTGCATTTAGGTGGCTATTAGTTTCATCTTTTATCGTGCTTTACTCTAAGTTGAAAGTAATCAATTCATTATCCTCTTGTTTACTGAAAAACAGACATTAATATTTTATATTTTGGGGAAGAGTGTAGTAGTATATGATTAGTAACTTAAAGTGTAAAAGTTGTAATATTTATCACCAGGGTATGCTACCAGTAATTCTAAGTGATATATGGAAAGTAAGAGTCTTAATTAGTAAATTACAGTTTTTGCAATGTAACATCAGGCAGAGAACCAACCCAAATTAGTGAGATTTTAGAGAAAAAAATTAGCAATATATCCAGCTAATTACTGTGTGTTGAAAATATTTTCCCTCTAATAAAGTATAAAATTCAATAATTTGTACATATATATCTTTTGGTGACTAAAGACCAGGATATTGTAAGTGATTTAGTTTTGCTGTATCATAGGTAATCATATAGCTGTGATCTTAACTTTAAAATGTAATTTTTTTGGGTATTTATTTTATATTTTGATGTATTTATTTTATTTATTTATATTCTTAAAGACACCAAGAATTACTTTGTTTCCCCATTGAAAGGATTACGTAGTGTAGGCAAAAGTGATTTTACTTAATGTTCCTTTTTTTTTAAATTATGTTGACTGAGGTAGTTTTCATTGTTGCGTCTTTCAGTTATAGGTTTAGATCTCCACAAATGTCTCTCTTCACACCCTGCCTACCACCAGTGCGCTGACATGCTCCATTGACTCCCTTCTTCTCCCCACTCCCTACTAGTAGTCCATTTTAATCTTCATCTACTGTGAGAATGAGTTTTTGAGACTTTTACAAATTAGTTACTGTTTCTGGGATTCACAGGGATAGTGTTTCCAAATTGAAGAGTGAATTTATGTGAAAAAAATTGCACATTGATTAGAAAATGACAAAATGTCAAAGTCTGTTACATATAAAGTGCTGTGTTAGCCTATTACATACAGTAATATTTTAAACAAATGGAAATGCAGGTTTGGAGGTCAGAAGTGGGGAAGGTATAGTCTGGGAACTGAGCACTCAAGTAATAATTGTACTTTAATATTTGTAGTGGAGTAAATTATATGTGAAAGATAAATTGAAGTCAGATTTTGGTGAGCCTAAAGTAGAATTTTAGGTACCATTTGCTGTTAATATTTTTTTGGGAGAAAAAGCATCCAAAACAGAGGAGTTTCTATGTGAGACTAATTTAGAAACACTTGGAGAGATTCATGGATGGGTTTTGAAGGTGAAAATCAGGTGGAAATAATTTTAGGACAATTAATGTGATCACCTTGGATACCTATGCTAATCACTGGCCCGGTAGGACACAAGTCTAGGAAAGCTTTGAAAGACATTCTTAGGAAGAGACACAGTTTTAGTGATGGTTACATATGTTTCATAATGCTTGTGCTGTATTGGGTGAATAGTGGGTTCACTGAATGACTGAATGAATGACTTAGAAACTGAAAATGTTGGGAGTGAAGTTCTAACATAATTTATCATCCTTGACAGTGAGCTCTGAGATTGATAATATTAGTTAATAGAATAGAAAAGTAGATTTGGACCTTATAAGGACAGTTTTTAAGTTGAAAAACAAATAGTTTGGTAGATGAGTTAATATTTGTGATTTGCTCCTCTGGGTATGATAGTTGAAGGCATAAGAGAAAGGGAATTTTCAGAGCAAGTATAGAGTAAGAAGCCAAAGAAGAAACTTGGTGTGATACTTTGCCTGTATTTGTAATTGGTTAGAAAAAGCAGATGTGAAAAAAGAACGTTAGAGGATGACAGTTTTGGTGTAATTTAGGTAGGTAAACCAGTGGAAGAAGTCTTCAGGGTAAGGGAACTTGGTCATTGATGACAAGTAATACATGGATATAATAGAATAAGAACCAAAGGAAAACATGGGCATGATCAGAGAAATTTTCAGTAGGATGCCACAAACTACATCATGAAGTGAATAGAGAAATAATGAAAAATAGTAATGATAATTTCTTTTATTTAGCTTCAGTTGGCGGAGAAAGACAAAGAAATAAATGATCTAACTTCACATTTGGAAAATCTCTCCAGGGAGAAGGTATTTAACAGTGTACTTCTAAAAAATGTCCCATATGACAGCTTTGAATGGCAGCTTTGTGAAGATTTGTTTCATGTGAGGGTGGTTATGAAAAAAAAAAAGTTCAGTAAAGAAAGAACTGAAATATGTTGACTCTTAATTTAAAATATGTTTAGAGTTAAGTATTTTACTATATTTAATTGCTTGTGTTAAATTATATTTAGTTTTTGTTGCATATTTTGTATTTAACAAGCATTTTACAGTGTTCAAACTAACAAATTTTTCAAATATAGAAAATGTTTACCAGGTTTTCTTTTGTAACAGTTTTTGTATTTTAGAAGCTGTTTTGTATTTTGTATTTTAGAAGCTGTTCTGTGACTGATAGCATAACTTAACCTTAAAGCATATACATTGTAATGTAAAATATGCTATAGTTCAGCATTTCTGTGGGTGTTCTTGTGATTACCAATTGAAAACTCCCCAAACCTTGTTTAAGAGCTTTTATTCTGGGGCTTCAATCAGTAGGCATGAATTGACTCAATTATTGGCTAAGTCAAGTGTATGTATAAAAATTTACAACTCTATCCATTTATTTGGTCTTTTTGGTGATGAAACCTTTCCTTGAAACAACCTGAGAGCCCAGCTGCAGTTATCTTGTTAGCATAAATTCTAGTATGGTCTAATGGACTCAGTATGAATGATGAAAGATACTCTTGTCATCCAGGAAATTATCCAAAGGTTTTAGGAGTTCTGTGTTGGGGAATGGACAAAGACCAAATATATTTTTATACCACAGTGTGCATATGCATATAAAATCCTTGCCCACTGGTTTTGTCAGTCTTTTAATCTCATCATTCTAGTGGGTGTGTAGTGGTTATCTAATTGTAGTGTTAGTTTTAATTTGCATGATGACTAGACATGCAAAGAAGCTTTTGGCACTGCTTACAAGGTCATTTGCATCTATTTTGTGAAGTGTGTTCAGACATTTTCATATATTTTCTTTTTAACTGTGTTAGGTACTTCATTGATTATTTTACCTTTTTAAAAAATATATTCCAGATACAGATGTCACATTATTTTGAAAATATTTTCTCTCTGCATGTGGCTTCCTTATCATTCAAAACATTCTAGCAGTATTTTTCTTAATGGTCATACTTTTTGTGTATTGATCTTAAATTTTTGCCTAACCCAGGTGACAAAGATTTTCACTTTCATTTTTGCCTACTAGGTTTAATTAGCTCCTGTGTTTAGGTTTATAATCTACTTAAAGTTATTTTTTGTGTATCATGATATGTAGTAAAAGTTTATATACCGATACTTAATTTTTGAGTGTCTTAAAGTTTGGAAAATGACTCTTTCCCTCTTTGTGTTTAAAAAAGAAGCCATTTTTTTTTTTCTTCTTGAATTACTTCTACATCTTTGTTAATTAACTTATATGAGCTTGGGGTATTTTGGACACACTTTTCCATCTTATAAATTTATATCATGTATTAGCAAACTAAGACCTATAAACCAAACCGAGCTTGTGCTCTATTTGTGATTATTATTATTAGCACTATTATTATTATTATCATTATTAGCATTATGAGCACTTGGCCATGCTCATTCATGCAGGTATTATCTGTTATTGCAGCAGCAGAGTCAGAGTTAGATTTGAGTAGATGTGTATATTGAAACAGGCTGTGTATGTTGAGTAACTTGAGAAGTATTGTTTTCCTCTAGTCTTTGAATGCATTTATACTGGTGTAATATTTTAAGTTTATAAAATACTTAATAGAATTAGGAAGTGATCTGAGATTTGGTCTTTTGACTTTTAAAACATTATGTCATAAGAGATTGACAGTGTCCCTTAATTAGCTGAACAAATAGGCCATTTTCTTGGCACAAATAAATTGGAAAAAACATTGGGTTTATATTCTGCTTTCTGATTTTGTTAGAAAGCAGGGGCATTTATAAGAAGTGAGAACTTGCCTTTCAAATTGTATGCTTTAAACATAATAGGAAAATAAACACCTTTATTATATTTTGTCACCTTTGTTGCTGTTTTTGCTGTATTTGATTTATTTGCTTATTCACCTTTGTTTTTGTTAACTTCAGGAACTTATTGAAAGGAGTCTACAGAATCCAGTAGAAAGGAAAATGGAGAGCCAGAATCCCCAGAGTTCTCAGCAAATCTCACAGTGTGTGAACACATGCACAGAGCAAAATGGTCTTGTTCCTGCAATACCAAACACAAAGCCTGTTCTACAATATGGTAATCCTTATGCAGCACAGGAAATAAGAGGTTATTAAAATATTTTTGGCTTGGGGTTAACTGAATATGGAATTTTTAAATTTATATTACGGCGGGATTAGAGTGCTGCTGGTATAGTCAACTCTAATAGAAACATAACAAGCATTTTTAAATGTCTAACACTAGCTTCATTGAGAAGTGATGTACTGTGAATGAGTAGTTTCTTATTACACAGTTTTTATTTTTTTCTTCATATAAGTATTTTTAAAAATCACCTAGGTTGAAAACACTTTTTAGTGCACTAAATGGTTCTTTATATCCTGTTCACCATAGTGTATACAGAGATGCTAATATTGGTACTGGGGTTTCACCCTGCTCTTCCAAAATTTTCATTTTAGATGGAGCAGATGGCGCTTTTTACCCAGATGAAATCCAAAGGCCACCTGTGAGAATACCTTCTTGGGGATTAGAAGACAATGTTGTCTGTAGCCAGCCTGCTCGAAATCTTAGTCGGCCTGATGGTTTAGAAGACCCTGAGGATACTAAAGTAAATTGATTTTCCATTTCCTATGCTTGTCCCCCCCTTTTTTGTCCTCTGTAGAGAATTAGTGTATATGTGTGATAAGGTTATGTGTCTTCACCATTACTTGCTTGGCTTTCAGAAAAATATGCTTGTATTTTAAATTTGAAAACTGCTTCAGATTCACGTTTTAGGATTACATGTTATATTTACACCTAGTACTTTAGAATTTGAACAAAAGCAAAAGGTTACATTCAAAGAATTGTAATTTTGTAGTTATCAGATAGTTTAATCTTAATAATCACTAAGTAACTATTTTGATTGGCAATGTAGTAGGCTGGAAGAAGCAAAGTGTTAAGAACTATTATGCTTCATTGTGCCTCTTTTCATTGTAACATTTTTAACCCTCCTTTAAATACTAAGGTCAGTTCTTTATTGTCATAGAAAAAGATGTGTTTATATCATGTGGTTTTCCTTTTCGGAGAAAAACTTTGACATCTGTTAGTATTTAGCAATATAACACTCATGATAATTCAATCACATCGTTAGTGTAGTATATCATTATTTTTATTTGAGATTTCTTTACCATTTAGTAAATAGTTTCTTTTCTTCATAGCAGCCTTTTTGGGATTTCCTGTGTATGAAGATGATTTTAAAAGAAATGCTTTATCGTGCTCTTTGCAAGTACAGTGGTATCATGACCTGTTTCTCATTTAATCTAGTTTGCTGCATTTAATTGCTATTAACCTTTGCAGAAACTGATCAGTGTTCAGACAGGCATGATTTTAGCCTTAGTGCTCAACACCCATAATGGAGAAAAATGTATTTCTCCCTTCTGCCTTTTGGCCTTCTGTGTCCATTACTGGGAATAATTAGGAAAACTGTCAGAACTTTTGTAGCCTATTTAAGGTCTAGAGGATCATCTTACTGCTTTTTCACACCTTTACTTCATATTTTGCATATCTAATCTGATCATTCTTGGCACAGATGTTACATGTGACAAGCTATTCTCCTCTGTAGTCATCTGCTTCAGTTTAATTAGCAGGATGTTCTTTCTGATCTGTGTGCTTTGCCCTGCTGCAAATCCATGAGAAGCAGTGTTACAGAGTCTTGTGCTCATTTGCTGACATACTTAGATTTGGTAATGAGATGAAAGGGCTCTTAATAGGCACATCTTGGGTAATTGTATTTTGCAGTCAGAAGATTTTTTTACATCAGACAGGAACTAATTTTTATGTACATTCACACCATGTTTTTAAAAACAATTTTGTCATTACAACAGAAATCACCTACGAATAAAGTATTTCTGTAATTTTAGAATATAGAAAGCAACTTTCAGTCACTTAATAATATCCCTCATTCTCTGCCCTGGGAATTAATAGCCACTGAACTTAGCACCTATGAGTCAGGGTTTAGATAGCCTATGCTTTCAGTTCACTCCAGTATACACCTCCTGTATTTCTTTTCTTCTTATCAGAAACTGTTGTTAACTATCAGACCAAAAATCTCATGATTCTCCTTTACCAGGTAACTGTAATAACAGTGGTTGTGATGGTGATGGCAACTTTTTGTAGCTCTGTTTGCGAGCTGATGTTTCTCTTTTTTAATATACTAACTCCTTTGTTCATCATAACCTCACACAGTACTGTGTGATAGGAATTACTCTATGATGAAGGAAATCTGGATATTGATTGTCTTAATTCAGATCACACAGTGGTTTGACTGTAGAAGCTGGTATACATATTGAGCCATTAAAATCAACTAGACCAGAAGTTCTGAAATTTTGATTTTGTGACACCCTTAGTGTCATAATAAATTTAATAGCACTCCCATTGGTGCTATTAAAAAAGAAATACTTAACCATGTCCTAGCAAAGCATTGAAAAGATACATATGAATTAAAATGTTTTTATTTCATTCTTAACTAATTGCATTTACTAATGGGATGTATTTGCGTGACTGCTGTACAGTTTCTCAAACCTTGGCATCAGGTTGGAGTTGCCACCTTCAGTTTGTTTCACATTGATTTTTTTTCACAAGGGCCTTGATTTGTATCTCAGCAGCTGTCAAAAACTCAGTGTCTTAAAGATGTTGAAGAGAGCACTAACTAAATGTTGAAATTGAACTAGTTGTTCATGTGGTATCTGATGGATGTTCAGTGTGTTTGTGTATACAGTTAACTTGGAAAATTAAGGTAACTCTTAGTATCCTTTGATTTCACAATGGTGTCTTATCCTTCTGCAGTTTTGGAACCATCGTCTAAACCCTAGAACTCAAAAAAAAAAAAAAAAAAAGAAAAAAGAAAAAGATACCAGTGTTAAATGTTATCGCCTGACATTTGTTAAAATTTTGGAATCTCTGGCTTCACTCCAGACTTATTGAGAGTCAGGTTGTATTTAACGAGATCTTAAAATGATCACATGCTCAATAAAGTTTGAGTTGCATTTATCTAAACTCATAAGCCCGTTGGCTCAAGACTGGGCTACTTTCAACACTCTACTTTCCAGTTTCATGCCCTCTGTTTGGTGTTTGTTTTCTTTTTTAAATTCTAGAAAGTTGACTATAACAAAGTAGTATGTGACAGCCTTTTCAGTTTTATCCAGAGTACTGAGGCATTTTAATGGTGAATTTGTAACAGTTGAAATTTGGACCTTTATACCATGCGAAAAAGTTGAATCAAATTGAACCTATATATAAGAAACTGTAAGAGAATAAGATAGAGACTTTGTGTGACAGTGTGACAGTGTTGTGAGTTTCTGTGACAGTGGATTTGGCAGTGGTTTTTTGAATACGACACCAAAACCATAGCAACAAAGGAAAAGTATATATTGGACTTCATTGGAAAGATTACCTGAGTTCTGTAGTTCTATTTTAGACACACTGCTAACTAATACATCTCTGATTGATAACCTCTTCATGCTAATTTGTTTTCTACACCATATAGTGTTGTAATGCCTTTTATGTACAGTGGGGATTGTTTAAAATACTGGTGTTAAATGATTTTACAGAACATTTTGTTCAAATCATCTTAGAAAAGTAAGTTTTTGGTAATTTTTTGCAATATAATTCACAGTGCATTTAAGCTATACACTTCAGTGGTTTTTAATATATTCAGTTATGCAGCTGTCCTAATCAATTTTAAAACATTTTCCTCACTACCAAAAAAATCATGGACTCTTTAGCAGTCACCCCCACCTCCACCCCCGTCTGTGTCTCAAAAAGTCACCTCTGGGATATGGTCATGGGGAGCCAGTGTTTTCTTTATGGTTCCAATCAAATTTATAGATTGTTGGTCTGCCTTTGCGATCCATTCTTCAGTTTTTTTCCAGGAATCTTTTCACAAGATTTTGAAGCCTTTGTTGGAGCATTGCTCTGATTTAACTTGATTTTCCATTTGGTTTAGTATATACACACGCAAACTCGTACTTTTTCTATTTTTAAAAAATATATAATTTCATGTATTTGCAGTGAATTTATGTCAAGGAACATACTTTCTGGTAATTTGAGAATAGGACAATAATGCAGTCTTAAGGTTTTTATGAACGTGGCCACCCAATCTATGAATAAAATAGTCAATAAAATGACAATACAGAGTCACAGCAACCTGCCACTTTGCTTCATTCACACATGTGGGTATGGCATATTCTCGGTTCGATACTGCTTTTTGTTTCAAGGTAAGACTTCGTTTGTAGTGAAATAATCTCGATTTGCTTTTGAAGAAATGTCTATATAGAAATTATAATGGAAGTAAATCTTTTAAGGTGTAGTCCTTTATAAAATGCTTGAATTTTAGGAACTATTTTGGTTTCACTTGTTTCAAAAACCGCAAAATTATTTTTTGTATAGGAAGATGACAATGTGCCCCCTGTTCCTGCTCCTCCAAGTCAGCATTTACGTGGGCATGGGACAGGCTTTTGCTTTGATTCCAGGTAATTTTTCTCTTTCCTCTGTACAATTTGGATCATGTACCATCAAGCCCTATCAAGCCTTTTCTAGGTGTGGGCCCCCATTCACCTTTGTAAAATTACAAAGGCATTTTCTTTTAGTTACGAATTGAACAGCTCTTGTCACCAAGCCTTATTTTATACAGCTACTAGAGTTTTGTAATTTTAAGTAAAAAAGGTCCTCCCCACCTCTTGTCGATCTAAAATGTAAACTAAATTTAGAAGCTTTGGAACTGTTTTACAGAGTTGCCAATTAACAAGTATTTAGAAGCAGGAAAACAGGTTTCTCGCATAAATTCAAGATTTTCAGTGTAAGTTTAGTATGAGTATCTGCTTAACTAGGTAATTGTAACCTTGCTATTAGAAATTTATCTGCTATTAGAAATTTATCAGAAATATGTAATTCTTTCCTTTTCCTGTTTCTCAAAGCTTTGATGTCCACAAGAAGTGTCCCCTCTGTGAATTAATGTTTCCTCCCAACTATGATCAGAGCAAATTTGAAGAGCATGTGGAAAGTCACTGGAAGGTGTGCCCAATGTGCAGTGAGCAGTTCCCTCCTGACTACGACCAGCAGGGGTTCGAGAGACATGTGCAGACCCACTTTGATCAGAATGTTTTAAATTTTGACTAGTTACTTTCTGAGTTATAGCTTAGTTTAAAAAAATCACCTCAAATAGACTACTAAGATGCCCACAAAGTGTCACTTTGATGCACCCACCCACCCTCTGCACTTTTCTGACCAAGAACTAGCTTGAGTTTGGTGTTATTGGGGTCAGTCTTTGACTTATAAATACAAGTTTTAACCTCTGTTAATCTAAACTGCTATAAGAAAAGAAATTGTGTGTTTGTATCTTTATTTATTCCCCAGTTTGCAATATTATATGAATAAAGGAAACAGGAATTATTAATGTTACTGCACTGAAAAAGAATGTATATTTAGCAGAATATTTACAAGTTTCTGTTGACCTTGTTGATTGAGCATGACTACTAAAATATTATGTAATAAAAAAATTTTATCCTACCAGTCTTGCAAAGTAATTCTTTGAACAAAGAAACTCATAATTTAACCCATGAAATGTGCCCTCTGTAGACAGACTAAGATAACTTGCTTGCTGAATAGCAAATACTGTTTTTATATTGGAACTTTGCTTTAGGAATTAATACAAGGTATATTTTGCTAGTTTTATGAATAAGTTGAAATAACTTGAGTGATTATTTTTATGACTTAAGTGGTATTTATATTAATGGAAAAATGGGACAAGGTTATTTCACATAAGTTACTTCATGTTAAGTGATCTAAGCAGTGGTGTTTGTGGTATAAAGATCACAGAAAATATCTTTTTCATAAAATGAAAAGTTTTCATTTTCCTGATGCAGATAACTTTGAAACAGCGTTCTCAGTAAGTGATTAAAAATGTAGATAGAGTAACCCAAATCTTACATGTTTATTACATCTCCTCTGTGTAGCACTCTCATTAATATTAAAGTGGATACATTTTTGGGGGGTGCAAAATTTGTCAATTTCATATTCAAACTAGCATTTTGGGCATCTCTTTCAAAAAAAAAATCCTTTAAAAAAAAAATCCTGAAAAATGTAGTCCTTTTTCTTCTAAAGGATGTTAAAAGTCCTGACTTAATTTTGCTGCTTTTGTAGTTATATTTAAGCCTGTAAGCAAACTACCTATCTAAAATGTTAGTCTAATACTCAGTGTGGTAGCATTTTGGGTGGCTGTATGTGTTATAATATGCATATAATGTGCATACACATTGTTGCTTATATATTTTTTTCTAGGACCTAAGTTTATGTATCATTGGAATCCTTTAAAAAGATTTTTTGAGTCTAGGACAAAACAGTATTAGGCAGTTGCCAGTTGTCAGACATGCCAGAGCAGGGAGGCGATAGAATTTGAGACTTCATGTTTCAGCCTCCTAATCATATGCCAGGATATATTCTGGTAGACAAGAACACTTTGTTCTATCTGAAACTGTGGACTACACTTAGTGAAAGGTCTTTCTAATATTATAGTACTAGCTACTACCAGTGAAATGAAATTGTTCATCTTACTAAGAACTAAACATTTTTAAGTAGCTTTTAGATCCATGCTTATAATTTACTGTTGCTAGAAAAGTAACATACTGTAAGTAAAACATAAAGGAATGAATTGTACCCATGTCAGCTAATTTATGAAGGATGCCAAGAGACACAGCTAAATAGAGTAAGGTATTGTATGGGTACTAGTTTCTCAATGAACTTTAGTTTGATCTTCATAGTAAACACTAATGAAAATAAAGAGGCAAGTTTATTTTGGGTCAGAGGCAGTTTATTTTAAATGTGATTTCATTTACATTTATAAGCAGCTTTTCTTGACAGGAATTTTCACTAAGTTGCCTTCAGTTCTAAAACAAACCTGTCACTTTCAAAAAAATGTGCTCTGTCCCCAACAAAACATATGAAAATATAATTTAAAGCACAGTTTTCACAGACACAGTACAATACATTCACTATACACGGTATAACAAAATATTCCCATCCTTACCTGTTTAGTAATACTGTCACAATGAAGAAGTAAATAGAAATTGGAATTTATTTTATAGTTGAAAGAAATTTAACATGCACAATGACTATTTGATGACTGTTTAGCTGTTGCACTACTGATCCAGCCTGCAATTTCTTATACTAGAAGGAGCAAAGCAAAACAATAATTGCTGGACTGAGAAATTTTGGTCAATTGTAGGTAAGTATGAAATAGCCAAGTGGGGCGTTCTTGTGCACCGACTGGTTGCTTCTCATGTCTGGATCACCCTTTTAGACATAGAGGATAACACTGTGTATTCAGAACCTAGATGACCTTTTAGAGATCTGAGGAAATTTCTATAGGGCAGTGTCTTGAGAAATACTATGGTTCTCTCATTATGAGGGATTCACAACTTAGAATATAGATGTTTACCCACCTGGCTAACAGAACTGTCATTTCAAATGTCTGAAAAAGTGAGGAGGGACACCTGCTTTTCCACTCTTAAGACTTTTGTAAAAGGTAACATAGAAAGTTAAAAGCATGAGTTCGCCTTCACTAATTTTGTGGGTAGTTAGCCATCTCAGAGCAATTTTTATTGCTTAATTAGGCAAGTGGTAAACTCTCAACGTGTAAGGAATAGCACTTGGGAGAAAAGAACACTCAAGGCATGATGGTATTGTTGGTGAGGAAAACTTCAGGACTGGTCCAGACATGGGTTACTGTAATGGGCCATGTGTTAGTCACTCTCTGACCACCTACTGCAAGAAGCACTTAATTGTCAATAAGGCTCAATTTCATATTTCAGCAAAATGTTTATAAAGCTAAACAGACACTTCCAGTGGGCATACAGACATCTACAATGTAACAGGAAAAGTGCCTTTTCAAACTTTTAACACAACCAGCATGAACAGGAGGCCACAGGGAGTCTAAACAAAAATCTTCCTGTATGAATAGTGCTTGGAATTTTAATTCTGATTCGCAACCCCACAGGTTGGTTAGGGCAGTGGTTGCAAGAATTGGCAACACATGAAACACTACATCTGTTGGCAATAGAGAACTACAAAGTGCTTTAAAACTTCACCTCGAGATGAAGATAGAACTAAATTCCACACACACAAAACCTGCACTTTCAAAGTGTTTCCTAACATTTCAGGGAAAAGTATTTCACTAAACTGGTATCTTGGTCCGCAAATAGCAATAGGCATAAATCGAAACCCTGGCACCTAGCAGGCACTCAACGAATGTACGTGTTAACGAGTGAACTGAACAGACTTCTGTACAGAAAATGCCACTTAATGCTAAAATGATTGGTAAGTCAGATGGCAAGATTTTTAGCTTTTAAAGGGCAAAAAATATGCAAGATAATATAAAACACAAAGCACACCTTTTATGTATGTTATTTAAATATGAAAATATTTTTAGCATATTATGTTAAACATTTTTTTTTTTTTATTTATATTTCCATTACCCTAAAGTCTTTCTACTCACGAATACGAACTCCATCATGTAAGGCATGGTAACCAGTTTGATAATGAAAGTATTATTTTGGTTTGAACATAGTGAGTTGATGTGTTGAAAAACTTCAATCACATTACAATCTTGGGGGGAAAATCTCAGTGCCAGTCCCTCCTCCCCCAGCTGATAACAATGCAGTACAACTAAACAATACGCAACATGCCCTCAATTTTATTTTGTTTTGGGGGAAATGTGCTGAAGAACCTAGAGCTTTTTTCAGTTAGCACCTTATATCAAAGTCATGAAAATGGGTATGAAGATTACATGTGCAAATGTACAAAATCATTAACGCTACAAAGATACATCATTCCAAAATTACAGAAAAGAATTTAAAGCATGCATTTAATTCCTTAAAGGGTTGCTGAATGCTTCCCCTGAAAAAAGGTGGCTGTTTTCAAAATCAGCAACTGCTGGTGAGGATTTCTTGGCACAGTTATGACCAGCATGTTATTGCTGCATCTTCCTGATCATCTCAGCCGACACCGGGGGATGGAAATTGATTGTGTGGTGCCGCAGGCCCTGAGCTGTCTTGTAACTCTTCCCACAACGACACTTGAATGGTTTGCGGACACGAATCTGTGTTCTGTGACCATTCTTAGCGTGGTACTTTATGCCATTCACATTCTGTGGAGGAGATACGAATGCTGCTGTTAGATGGAATCACATACATTTTGGACCAGGGAAAGCTCAGTGCGGGTCTGGACTGCAACTGGATGTCTTCCTGGTGGCCTCTGTTTACAGAGTAAGCTTTGGTGAAGGGTCCAGTGGTTTCTTGTGGGCAGTGCAGGTCATGCACACAACATGCTGTGATTCTGAAAAAGTACTGACTTGAAGTTTTACGTAAAAGAATATTGACGGCTCACTATCAAGAAGCACTCTTCCTGGAACTTGGCTTCCCCTCTGGGGTCTTTTCTAACTCTAAATTCTTAAGTGTTAACAATGAACGGTGATATAAAATTCTCGGCAGATGGCCAACAATGTGTCTTTGAAATTCGACATAATTGGTATAAGTTCCTGGTTTGAAATTCAGCTTAAGCTTTACTTCTAAGTGACTAGGATAATTCCATACCTTACACCCGGAATTTCTACTTTCTATTCTAGGTTGAGCCATTCATTATCTCTTAGGCGGCCTTGGGGAACTTGCCTGAATCCTGCCCTGGCATAGTTGTGCATGTTTAAATAGTGCCTGTGGGTGGGCTCTGCTCTACTTTTTTTTTTTTTTTTTTTTTTTAAATGTGCTGCATTCCAACCATATACTGTATATAAAGAGAAATCTTAGTTTATGGAAGTCTCAGCAACAGAAGAGGCTCAAATTTCAAACTTGCTTATAAATCCTGATGCATAAAATATGAAAATGCTTTCTGAATTTCCGTTAATTAGTTTTTGCTAGCTCAGTAGCATACTCTTTAGGACTTCATGCCTAGGATCATTCTGTAGATTCACCCAAATTACTGCTGCTTATGCTAGTTAAATGATGAGGATGAACATGCAAGGTGTTAAGTAGCTGATGAAACTTTAAGGAAGAAGAGGTGGCTGAGGTGCTATTTCCAAGTCAGCCACTTGGAAGAGAGGAATGGGTGTGAGATAGGAAGTAGTTGAGCACAGGTCAACAGAAGAGTGAGCCATTCCCTCAACTATTAGCTGAGCCTCTTCTGGCTGAGCCCAGTCCTAACCCAACACAGATTCCAAGACAATCACCCACTTTGTTCATAACAGGCCCTTACGGTGCTCCCAGAAGACAGGGTTGGGCTGGATCACTTCTTGAGCATCCAGCACAGTGCCTGGCCTGGAGCAGATGTGCATCAAGTGGCTGAGTGAATGAATTTGTCAGACCTCACCTTTCTGGAAGAAGAGTTGTCATTTGAAAAATGTTAGCACTATTGATATTTCCCTCTTAGAAGTTCACAGTGTACACTGCTACTTTCTTAAAGCCCTAGAGGAGGGAATCTTTGATTTTCTCAAAAACAAAGGTGTCAAACAATAATCACTTGGCTGTCCTTGGAATATGAAGCTTACAGAAAGTACAAGAACAAACTGCCCCAAACACCCTATTCAGCGTCCTGCATCTTTATCCCTGGCTCGACCTGCACTAGCCCCTGCACACAGGTGAGGAAGCTTCGCTGGGTTCCTTGGTAGGGTTGGGACTAGGATGCAGGTGGCAGAATCAGACCTGTGAGGATAATCTGATGGGTAGATGCACCGTGTCAGCCATTTCAGCTGGGACAGAAGAAGTCAGTCTAACTCCAACTAGCATCTTAACTGTGGAGATACGAGAGGCCCAGGCAAGAAACTACTTAGCTGGAATCAAGGAACCTGCAAAACTGAAAAGGTTAAATAAAGTGTTTTAAGTCACTAAACACAGTTAATAGAAGAAGTGTCATCTTCCTAGGTAACAAGACAATGGTAGAAGTCCGGCTCACAGTGCTAGAATATTCACCTCTCTACTTAACAGCTCACAGCTCAACAGATACCCAGAGCACCCAGGAAGCTCCCTTTCTGCGCTTGTTTGAACAGGGAACTTGTTGCAAGATGGATGATTCAAAAATTCAGTTATGCCCGTGCCACAGTACCATTCGCACCTTGTCAGGAAATAGAGGAAACCAAAAATAAAAAGAATGCAAAAAGGCAAGTATCTGCAAGAGATTCAAGGCTTAGATACTCCATTCAGGACTCAGTTTTTGTAACTGGTTAATTGAGGGAAGGTTTGAAACCAGAAATTGCTAAACCCACAAGCAGTCAGTCCAATGTGGAATCTGATCCAGAGCTGAACAGAAGGACAAGTTCAGGGTTGAAGCGCTTCTAGCAGGTTCTGTGGTCTGTCCTCTGCTTGAATATAAACAGTTATAGGTCTGGCTGTGAGACTGAGGAAAACATGTCTAAGTGCATATATCAACTTTATAACCAAGTACTAATTAGGGATTGCACGTTTGACTGGCATTTTTCAGGCTTGGTCAAAAACATAAGCCTATCTTGCCATCACTTTGATTTTAAGATGTTCACCTGTGTTGATGGAACACCCTTATCACAAAGGTTAGTGCAAAGCTCTGATCAGGTTCAAGATTTCCCTTATTTGCTCTTTCACACAGCACTATTGGAACTTCCATGTTCTAGGAGTTGAACTTAAAAAAGATGCTCTGAAGTTTCTCACAGCAGATATCCCACAGTGTGGTCTTGAAAAATACTGCTAACAAAAATAATAATGGTAGGAAATTTGAGAAGGAAATGCTTAAATCCCTCTAGTCTTTGAAAAGAGGAAAGGGAATTAAGTTTCAGTAGGGCAAGATGCTGAGAACTTGATGTCTTTGGGGTCTCATTCAGTACCTATGTGTGGGATAACAGTAAATTGGGCTTTTTAATGTCACCAGCCTGTGGCTACCACCTGTGGCCTTGATCATGTTAACACAGAAGGAGCTTGGGACCATGGAGAGAGGGGTTGTGTGTGTGTGTGGGGCACACATACAGCCTATCTGTGGACACCTGGGCCCAAAAAGCATGTGCATGTGTAAGTAGGCCCACGTGAGCCTGGAAGCAGGGATGAAAGTGGTGGTGGCACCAGTACTACTACCACACAACCAGTAGCACAACTACAGAGGAGCCCAAAGAATCCAGAGAGCATAAAGACACATGGGGTGCTGGAAGGTTCTGTTGCCTGCCAGCCCAGCCCCCTACAATGAGTAGCCTGCCTGCTTGCCAGGATCACTGGTCTAGCCTCCCTGCCCAGTAAGCCTGGTTCCCTGAAAGAGCAGTAAAACCTGTAAAACCCACTGATTGGGGACTCGATCTGCCCACGGGTCTGCCAAGCCGGCCTATCCTACACCGTCTTTCACCCAAAGAAACAGACACCCCGAGAAGGTGTGTGACTGGCTCAATCACAGGGTTGGAAAGTGACAGAACTGCAGTTGGGGCCTAGGAGTGTCTGATCGCAGAGCCCATATTTCCCACTAGTATCCGAAGAGTTTAACACTCATTAGCTTAGCACAAGCAGCTGGTGGTGGTCTTGAAAAATCTTCACAGTTGGGAAAGATTCAGAACAGACTGAATTACAATGACCTGACACAGGACTAGCCTGTGCAGGCATGGCCTTCGTTCCCGCAGCAGTTTCTATCACCAGGAGTAAGTAATCTCCCTCAAGAGGGAACTGCACCAGGCAATGGACACCAAACAACTTAGAGGCTTTTCTCAGAATTCCACTCGGCATTATGAAACAAAGCCTGGATACCAAGCTGGGCTGCGTCCGAAACTGTTGGCACCGAGCCCCCAAGAAGTACAGTATGTTAACATGTGTCCTTGACAGAAGAACTTTTAATTCCTGTTGGCCTTGCTGTTCTAGACTGGGGAGAATAAGTTGTTTGGGAATTTGATGAGGAAGACAAATGACCAAACAGGAGCTGCAGTCAGGAAGAATATTACAAGTGAAGTGACAAGTGACAATGAAGGCGCTTGTCCCAGGAGGGCTGACATGTAACCCACTCTGCAGTGGGCTTACCAGGGCAGCTCAGGGTGTAAGGCCAGGCAGGTGGAGAGCAGATCTTTCTCCTCCTAGATTATTAACCTGTTTCTGGTGTGATAATTGTAGAAGTTTAGAAAATGCAGAGGTATAAAAGAACAGGTAAGTGGCCACTTCCACAATTGAGGTGTTTCAATATATTTTTTTTCCCCTTGAGACTAAGTCATCAGTTAGTGCAGTCTGAAAACAGGATTTTGGTTTTAGCCATTTAGTATTTCCCAAATTTGTGCTGACTTTGACGAATAGCCATGGGACTCAGTAATTGCATCCTGATGATGTGCTTAGGATACATCTCTAGGATTTGGAACTGACAAGTCAACTTTTTAAAGTCCTGATAATTTACTGCCAGTTGACTTCAGAAAGGTAATGTCAGTTATGCTCCCACCAGGGCTCCCAGTGAGACCCTTGGGAGAGACTAGAGTCATCCAGGAAGCAGCAGAAGATAGTCATACCCAAGACTGAGGCTGCCCTCTCCAGGGCCGGGTTTGTGTTGTTTAGTCACATTCTCCGTGCAGCAGCGGTACTTTCAGAGAAACACTGGGGAGGGACATTGATGTGGTTTTATACTTCTAAAAAGCACCACAGTACCTTTAACCCCAACTAACTACCGTAATAGGAAAATTACCAAAGGTAAAAACTTCAGTGGCTTTTTTTTTTTATTTCTGTTCCCAGATGAAGGCTGGTGTTTTCTCCCTCGGCTAAGTCAAGTGTGAGCTGAGAGGAGGGCAGGGAAGTCACACCTCAGCAGTGTCTGCAGAGGACTCACAGCGATGGCTCCTGCTGCTGCCTGCCCTGGGGTCCTGGGGTTAGCAGGGAGCCTTCACTTCCCTCTTCCCCATGCATTATGCCTCTACCCCTTTAGCCTCAGGTCATTTGCCATGAGTGAGATCTGTGCAGGATGCTGAGGGGGTCTCTGAGCTATCAGCACCTATGGGGAAAGGAGGTGTAAGTGCTCCCCAGTGGCATGGACAGAGCATGTGGGAAGGGCGGCAGTAGCACTCCAGCGTATGAAGGAGTTGGTCTGGGAGAATGCAAGGGCTTCCAAAAGGAGGAGCATTTCCTTTAGGAAATAGTGGAGAGATGAGAGGGGAGTTAATTTACTTGCGGGATGGGGATGGCTTAGGAAAAGGAATGAGCACTCGAAACAACATGGAGACTCAGCTCTCTGCTGTACCTACTCTCCTGCCCTGCCTCCTTCCTACTCTCCTGCTGCCCAGGGAAGTGAGCTATCTCTTCCTGCAGTTGTGCGAACACCAAGGAGATGGTGCAAAGAGCTGGTCCTGCTGAGTCAGTTACTGGTCAGAGATTCCCTGCCAACAGGGGCAGGAGCTGAGAAGCCCCACACTGGCTGGGCAATAAACAAGGTGTCAGCACTTCTGAATTCTGCCTGACTCCATGGCACACCAGTGCACGACACCCTCCTCTCACCAACATCCAGGCAATTAAGATGAAGTAGTAATTACTCTAGAGAACACTACCAGTCTGCGGCCACTGACTTCCAAGCAAACTGAAGCTTTAGGGAATATGACCGCACTTTGTGGCTCACACTGCTTAGAAGTAGTTTCATGCTTGCTCTTGTCCCACGCTTCATTATTAGGCACTCTGGCTCGGGAAAGGAAACCCACACGACCCTCCTGGCAAGCCTGCCCACTAATGGTCACCAGTGTCACTGGCCGTAGAAGCAGCAGCCTCTGCAGCCCAAGGCTCCTCTGCTTTTCCCTCGGCTTTAGAAGGAGAACACTCAGGCTCCCATCAAAGCAAAGTTAAAGGAAAAGAAAAATGACAAGGAAATAGAAATGGTTATAGGAAAAGGACAATGAGAGAACTAGATGTGCATGGAAGGGGAATCCCTCATCCTCTTAAGAGAGCAAGGGGTGTAGTTTACATTTCCTTTCTTTCTGATGTTCTTTGGTTGATCTCGGTTTGGGTCACTGCTCTGCTCCCTCCTTTCACATAGCTGCTGTGCAGTGCTGGCCTGGGTTCAGACAACTGCAAAAGGCATGGAGAGGGCAGATGTGTAGTCTGGCGAGAAGCGGCATTCAGAGAGGGGCAGGATGCCCCCAAAGCAGCTCTGTCTAGCTTCTCTATGAAATCAAAGACGAGGGATCTCTTTCTGCTGCTGCTCTGGAGAACAGAGCTGGTCTAACAAACCCTGGTTCTGGTGTTCAAGCTGCCTGTCCTACCCTCCAGCGTCCAAGCCGCCGGGGCGCACACACGTCTGTGCTGAGACACGCTCCTGGGCCCCAGCTTTCCGCTGGCCTGGTAGAGTTCTCACTGCTCCTTCCCAGGGTTTTCATTTTAAACAAAGAACATCTGAACTTTTCATGACACAATTTTAACAATACAGAGTAGCAGAAAGCTTGGGCCAGTTCCCTTGCGATTCATGGGTTTCAAGCTGTAAAATCGGTAGCAGGTAGGAAAAGTACTGATAGAGAATTCTTTTTTCAGCATTCAGAGACTTATTTAAGAAGGAGCAATACAGAGGTGCTTAGGCTGTCATCACATTTCTCAAGGCTTTTTAACAGTCAATCTGCTGAGCTGTGGGTAAATTACACATCACCAAGTGTACCAGGTATGTGTGCCTTTTATATTTCTCTCTCACCTGTGGAGTTTTAAATAGCTGTTAACACCCTAAGGGAAAGTCTGCAAACTTGTTTTTTAAAGTGCTCTCTGGACCACAGTTGAAAGCCATGGATGTTTCTCTCTGGTCCTGCTTGTGTTTTAATTGAAAACATAGTTTTTTCCCCCCGGTTGCCCATGACACCCAGAGCCAGGCCCCCAGAGACCCAGGTCCCGGGCCATCTACAGAGGACACTGAACCTAAGTGGGTGGTTTGGTGAGAAAAATATCAAAGCCCCTTCTTCCCTGTTCTCCTTTCATGCTGGTGGGGGGGAGGGAGCAAGCACTTCCTCAGCTGAATGCTAAAAACCATCCAGTGCTTTCTAAAAGGGTCCTGTGAGCCAGCAGCTTTCAGGACTTCAAAGTGGCCTCCTACAAGCCACCTGGAGTGCCCTTCACTGCAATGGTGCCTGGCAGAAAAACAGGCGACATATCTGATAATGACAGGCCCCCATCTGACATGAGCGGGAAGAATATCAAAGACAGTCCTCCGAAAATGTTTTTATCCACAGCTCCCCATAAAGGGGAACTGCACCCAACACCCTTAAACCAGGGGCACCTCCAGGGCTGACCTGCAGGCAGCTATACCCAGGTGAGTATTCCAGAGGACCCCACATCCCGGCACCATCCTCTCAGGTCAGAAGTGGCTGCTCTCTGACATGGACCTGTTCCACGCAGCTGTGCTGTGGGAGGTGGCACAGCCCTTACCTTGTATCTCTTTTTACATCCAGGAACCGGGCAGGCGAAAGGCTTCTCTTCGCCTCCGTTCATGCACATGGAGCTGAGGATGGCCTCGGAGCTGATGGCGCTCTCCGTGGTCCAGGACTCGTCGCTGTCTGACTCCTCATAATCCACCTCCTCCTCATCATATTCGCTGCCTGTGGGGCCAGAGAAGCACAGAGTGTCAGGAACTGTCACTCCCACAGGTTGGTGGAACCAGCGGTGGGAGGGTGTTCCAGGCACTGAGGGACTGAGGGCATCTAGTCCCTAGGACACAACTGGGAGGAAGCTATTTACTTTTTGCCTACGAAGTAGCTGAGCAGAACTTGCTGTCCATCCTGTGGCTGCTGATTCGCACGTGTAAGGTGCTGGGAAGCCAAAATCAAAAATAAGCCACGACAGGCGGCAAGCCCCCACCTGCACACACTCTCGCGTGTCACAAACACACCATACCTCACATGGAGAGAACTCTGTCCCTTCAGCCTTATGTTTTACTGATCTAGAAAATGCAAACACCTGTGGAGGGGGTTCCATTTAATGCATATTAAGTATTTTCAGTAAAGAGGGATTAATCTCCAATCTCTTTCATCACAGGCTGAATTGGGTAAGAACATGGAAAAGTTCGGAACTAAAGGGGAGTCACCCCAGTCCTAAGGAGCCAGGGGACAGAAACGCCTGGAGCTGAGAGTGAACTTTCAGTGCCAGGATGCGGGTCCAGCTCCTGGAGCTGAGCTCCCCACTGCACCTTTCTGCAGGGAGCTGCATCTGCCTTTTGGGACTCAGAGAGGAGGAGGGAGTTCCTTATATTCCCAGAGCAGAGCTCTGCTCAGAACAGAATTGAAATCCACTCTACTAACTTCTGGTCAGGATGGCGGGGATAGAGAAGGGTTTCAACAAGCAGACCCTTTTGGTTCTTTTTTAATGAGGCCCACAGCCATTTATTTTGAGCTTTTACACAATACAACCCTGAAGGACATAATTCCACAGATCATAAACAGTGTAAAATAATATGTTGACAAGTCCTAATGCATTTACAAGCCCTGTGGAATAAATAGGAATTATAGCACAACATTAGTAAGAATTATATGGTAGCAATTACAGTTGTGAAATTTATCCCCCAGGTGTGAGGCTAAATTGCACCAGGGGCCTGCCTGGGTGCTCCCTGGGTTTGCTCTGCTACATCAATTATTTCAACACCAAATATTGGCACTTTTATTGGGTTTCATTTTAATAGGCATTAATAAGATTGTTTGAAGAGCCAGTTGAGCCAGGAATAAGGACGCCAGCATCTAAGGCTAAGAGTTAAAAGGAGCCAGGAAGGAAGGAAGGAAGGGACCTCGAGTGACTGGGTCCCTCTTAAGTTTCAGGCACGTTAAAGGCTAGAGGCCTTATCTCATTTAATCCTCAGTGACCCTGGGAGGTGAGATGACTCACTTTCACACACACAGCAACCTGAGCCCCTGAAAACTTCAAGAGCATTGTATTCTCGGCTAGCTATCAGGGGATGTCGCTTTGCCCCATTGCTTCCTGCCCCTCCAGGCCAGCAACTCTCTAAGGGGTCTGCTGTCAACCCCCTTCAATGGCTGGTTCTTCACTACCAACCCATTCGAATGGCATTCCAAGCAGTTTGTTCGAGGCCCATTAGATCCTCTTGGGCGGTGCAGAAAAAGCAATGTGGCGAAAACAAGGCTTTGGGATTCGATGTGGTTTTCAGAAAAACCCCGTTACACTTGGCTGTAGCCCCCAGAAATGAGAGGCCAGTTTGGAAATGCTCACAGGAGCCAAGAGGTGGATTCTGCCGCGTCTCTGAGTCTCCATGAGCAGGCAGTGAAATCTGTTTCTAAGTAGGGCATCGCTCAGGACGCTTGGCTCTTAAACAAATGCCACATGCTGGTGTCCTTCAAATTGCTTGTTAGAAAACTATAAAATGCTATTTCGCAAAGTTCCTCCAGCAGAACTTGAAAGTTAGAATGACTAATTTACCCATCTAATTGGGCTAATTTGTTAACCTGAATACCAAGAACCACGCAACATTTATAACTAGGGGAAACTCCCACAGCCCAACTGAGGGTTTAATGAAGCCCAGCAGAAGATCAAACTTCAAAACCCCACTGGATCAAAAGGGGCCAGAGCCCGAGGGGCTGATACTGTGGAAACCACTTACCATCCAGGCCCAAGAGGAGCAAGGGTAGAGGGGTGGGGGGGGTGGGGCACACAGTTTATGGTCTTAGTCAGGACCTCTGAGAATGAATGCCAGGAGGGAGGATGTGCCAGCAGTGGCACTCTCCCAGGGTAGCTGGGTCATGTGCCCCCTTTACTGATGAACCACAAGGGCCTTTGGGTTCTTGGGTGAGCACGGAAAAGGGCCTGTTTCTATTCGATTCTGTCCTACTACAAAGAAAAGTGACGGGCAGACCTGGGTCCATGTCTTGGCCAGCCTATCAGCTGAGTGACAAGCTACCTGGCCTCTACGTCTGTGAAAATGGCACACATAGATCTCTTCCTTGCCATTTAAGGATTAGAACTTATATCTATAGAACACCTGGCATAGCAGGACCTGCACATAATGAGCACTCAAAAAACGGAAGATAAGATAAAGTCAAGTCATTCTATAATACCATTTCATATAAAGCAATACTCTTGGAAAGGCATGAACCAGTCTCCCCCCTGTCTGGGAAACCCCACTAGAAAAAAAAATACAAGATGGATTCCATGTCAAGATAGACAGTATGTTGCCTTAAGACTTTCAGTGTGGGCAGGGCTAAACCTTCCATCCACAATGAGGTCACAGGGGCCAGGCTGAGGGTACTGACTGGGGCCAGTTAGCCCTGCTGCTGTGACTTACAAGCTGTGTGACCCCAGGCAAGTGAAGATGCCTCTCTCACCTACAGACTCCTCACCTGTAAAATGGGTGAATATACTGCCCTCTCTTACGGTTGTTGAGAAGAGTGACTGAGTCTGTTCTTAAAAGCACTTAACAACAATACCTGGCAAAATGTAAGAACTATAGGAGTATTTGGTGAAAAATAAGCAGGATATCATGGGAAGGTTTACTTCATCCACTATTTCCTTACTCTCTTCTGAGACTTTGTTAAATGGAGTGCGTGGGGATCTACGGTTGCTTGTATTACTGTACCTCCAAGGCTGCCGCTCATTAGGCAGAACTGCAGCAGCTGTGAGGGGTGTTGTTCCTCAGCTGTCATCTTTTGTTCCACAGCCAGAGGGCCAGGTAGAGGCTGTAGTTGCTCCCCAAAGTCATGCATGCTAACATCTGGGAAACTTGCTGGCAGGGCCAGCATCCTGCAGAAAACATCTGAGGCCACAGAGCAACTCTTCCTATTCTCCTGTCAAATATCATTGCGTTTTAGGACAAGCTGACCAGAGGCTAATATTTTTAGTGACAGAAGCAGCCAGGCCAGCCCTCTCTTTTTTGCTCCCTTTATTTCCTTATGACTTTACAAAGGAGGAAAACATATCTCAACCTGCTTCATTTTCAATCACTGCTTCATTTGCTCTCTGAAAACTAACTTCAGAATGAAAGAATTCTCAGCATTCCCCAGGCTTTCCCTGAGGGCTTCCCCACCCACTTAGGGAAAGCAGCATGGAGCCTGACACTGAACTGTACACCCATCACTGAAAAACTGTAAGCACTGCCCCCTGCAGGTATGAGTGCTTGTGAGTATAATTTTTATGTATGATACACATGTATCAATCTAGTATGGTATAAAAGATACAAACGAGGACAAAGCAGTTCAATAAGGATTAATAATTATAATAAAAGTCAATAGGCAGACTTTTTTTTTGAATGGGTTTAGATATAGGACTTAACACCAGCATAGCAAGTGGAAACCACTCCCAGCCAGGAGATGGAGATGAGAAATTGTGTGAATGAAGAGAAAGGTGAATTGTATCAATTAATGAAATTAATCTATTGGATATGATTATAACAACTTACGCATCGCAGGTACCAAAAAAATCAATCTTGATAAAGAATCTCTTACTTCACACCAAAAAAAAAAAAAAAATCTGTAATATTTTACCAAATAAGAGTAAAGGTCTACTATTTCCTGCCTTCACTTCAACTATGTTGGAAGCTCCTACCCTGTATGTCAGCTAGAGGGGCCCAAGGGCAGGCCTCATAGCCAGCTTTAAGGGGTTCAGATTGAAATGAGACTAAGGGGGGGGAGGCGAGGGTGTTAAGATATGGAGACACACATTCATTCACACAGCAAACACTTGTTCAACCCACCGTGCTCTCTGTGGCCCTATCTGAGGCCCACCTGTAAAGCTACAAGCAAAACTGTCCACTCCCAGGCCACTCCCAGCCAGGAGATGGGGAGGGGAGCGGCTTGTACTATGGGCTCTCCCACCTGTCAGAATTCAGTACAAACTTCATACTCCTTTGCTTTTATTTTTAAGTTGAATATCCCCTTTTTCACAGGCGACAAGAGGCGATACACAAAGAAAACCCTGGAGACACAGGGGAGGAAATGAGGAAAATGGGAACCTTGGAGCTGCACATAGTCACACAAGGGGAGGAGGGGGTGAATGAACTGGGGGAGCACAGGCTTTCCTTCCTAAAGCCAGGTGTGGGGACCCTGCCCTCCTGGGTGCAGCAATCTAAGGACGAAGAGTGTCCAAGTGTTATTAATTTTAAAATGACATTCATCGTTACTTTCTCTAAGAAAATGTAATTTCACCTTGCGGTCGCACATGGGAATTGTCACATGCAATATTTCTCCAGCTGAACCCTTCAGAGTTGCACAGTTTCCACCTCAGGGGCCTGAGATGGGCAGGAGAGCTGCTGAATGGGGCATCTCTGAACAGCCCTGAGAGCTAATTTCAGCATTTCACTTTGGGGGAGGAGAAAACCTAGCAGCTAGGATTTCAGGATAAGACATTTCTATTTCACAGGACTGTCAAAAAATGTCTACTGGTTGTCAACAGAGGATGTAAAAATCAGAGTTGGTTTCATAAACAAGAAACGAGACGGTCTGAATTGCTATGCACACACACATTCACCCAGCCATATCCCCGCCCAGGAGCCCTGAGGCTGAGTTCACTCTCATTAGCTACATGAACCACTTCAAAGCTCCTCCGTTTCCCTTCAACCTCTGCACACCTGCTCTTGCTCATCTTTTCACTCTCTGCAGATGGCCTGCTCTCCATTTTAGCACCAACAATGTTCTCATTCTTTGTATTCATAAACATAAAGTAGTGACACACAGATAGATAAAAATAAGTCAACCTTTTCCAGAAATCCAATACACCACATTTTTCTTATAATGCTGATCATTAATATTCATGCAAAAGTGATAACTGCTGTGACAGCAAATTAAAACTCTCTTGGGGTGTCAAATTCTGGCAAATGCATTAGCAAAGAGATGCCTTTCTGCCTTATAGATTTATCATTAAAAATTAGCTTTAATTGGTACTGACCCACTTTATAGAGCTGAAACAATTGTCTAAATGAATCAGCAGCATATGATTTTCATGAAAGACAAGCTGAAGGCCCTGAGGACTGTGGTCTGAACCTCAAAATTTCTGGAGGTTCTTGCACCTGGCTGAGGCTCTTCTTTGCATCCATTCTCCTCCTTCTCTTCCTCAACTATGAACGTGGTTGTAGTTGTCCACATGGATAGTCCTCTCTCCCTCACAGACCCAA